>CM055268.1:65091006-65166762 GCA_029237695.1 Conchocele bisecta
GATGAGATCTGTGACTCAAATAGCACTGATAGCAATCTATAACATTGCTCATTTGAAGCATGGCGGGTGTTGCAAATGCAATGATAATCCTGTAGCAAGCATACGCATTTACTGATTGATGCATGCGACTGTGGCTGGAGAAATGGGGCTTATGGGACTCGTGATATCAATATATTGAAACGATAACTCCGAATAAGTTTCATTTTACTTGTACACAGCTAGTGCAATATTATATATAATTTATTCAACAACCATTTTGAAGCACTGGATTTATATCCTGTAATGTTTGTACATCCTGTAAAAAACTGGCGCTCTGCTCTTTATCGGATGCACAAACATCTAGGGAGAAATAAATATCACATTTTAAAAGCATAGTCATGTAACATATGTTGCTGTGACTGGAGATATGGGGCTGATGGGATTTGTCATCTATGTAGCTCCTGATAAAATAGCACACTCCTGTTGCATGATAACGATCTATATTCCTTGTCAGAAGATGACGGGGGTTTCATTGATGGAACAGCGAACAGAGCAGATCCTGATCTGACTGGCGGATCAACAGTCCGATCTGGATCTACACTGGTCAAAAAGCCCATAAGCCACATTGCTCCAGTCACAGCCACAAACGTGAAAGTGAATAGGTTTAAAGGTGCATGCCCACTCAGTAGGCACAAAACTGTTCTTTATAGGAATTAAATAAGTGTATAATTGTGCTATTCCACCAGTTCTAACAATTACGATGTACAGATATAATCATTTAGTAATATTCATTTTACTGAACGTGACTCACGGTGGTATCAGGCTATTTTCATATGCAAATGAGGCATGATATTTTTTAAATATTTATACTAAAGTGAAATCGTGATGGCTCGAAAGCACTTTTTCTTTAGTGATCGCATCCCGCATTTTGCGATTTTGGCATATTTGTCGACTACTGTATTATTCGCAGATTAAAGTTATCATGTAAAATTAAATAAACTGTATTTAAATGTACTTGCAAAATTGTCTTTATTTCAATTATTATCAAAGGAGAAAAGCTCCAGTATTTACTATAAATAGCGGCGATATAATTAATGTCGCAAGTGATTGTGACGTCACTCGAAACAGTAGTGTATGGGCCCAGCTCAAACGATGTTGTTATACGGCGCCCAGAAAAAATCGGGAATCAGTCATGAATCGTAAAATGTTTCGCAACAAAAGGTGCTTCACTTAGTTTGTGACCAGTGTAAATGCTGATCAACTTGTAGACTCATGCAACTTGATTAAGTGCTGTCTTAAGAACTATTTTAATTGCGCCTCACGGTTACGGACAGTAGTTCGGCGTGGGAGTTTACTGGGATATAAATTTTGGACAGAGACTTGCTACGGACCAATCAAATGTTAGGGAATTGTGTAAATATTTTTGTGCTGGAATTATTGTCGTATAGGCCCATATGGCCGGGTGTTTTCATCACTAGAGTTTGTTATATTGTGTGCACATGTCACTATAATAAATACTTTACTTACTTACACCTGTGAGGTTGTACAATGTATTATCAACAAAACAACAGATAGGTCAGGACCTCCTGTTGACTTACTACACGTATATACAAGTAGACAAAAAGTGTCATTTCAAAATGTAAATGAATCGGGCCAGCGGGGTGCGCACTCGTGATATATGACTGCGGTGGATAAATGGGGATTATCGTATATATGATGAGCCATTATCCTAATCGGATAGCACATTCCTGTATTCTGATAAGGATATGCATTGCTTGTTAGAAGCGCAGCGTGTATTCCCTGAATGACTCGCGAACCGCGCAGACCTTGATCAGACTGCGCGGATGCGCAGGCTAATCTGGGTCTACGCTGGTCGCAAATACCATAAGCCCCAGACACACCTATATGACAATAAAATTGCAAATACGTGTTGTTTATTTCGATTACGATTTTCAGCAATGAACTGGCTTTGAAAATAAATATTAGCACATGGATCGACGATGGGGTTAGAATGCATTAGAAATACGACCATATAATTTGCGGTACCGAGTTCATCAACGCCCGGATTATATTTACCCCGACGCGTCATGTGAAACCGGGCGTATTCCCAGCGACCAGTGTAGCTCCAGAGAATTGGCAGGACCATTTCAGCTTCAGGTGCTGATTTGCGTCCCACAGATGCCTGCATGTGGTCGGTGGAACAATTTTGCGGTAGATTGGCATTCACATTAAATTTACCAATGGTAATCATGATAATAAAAGTATTCACTAATTAGAATTTATAGGTAATTTTTCCCAAATAATATCGGGATTTATTGCTATAAATAACAAACATTCTAATTGACACGAACGCAATATTTCATTGCGATAATGGGTATTAGTGTATGTCCGGATCACACTGCGCGAATAATATATAGCGACATTTGCAATGTATTGGGCACCTTGATGGCACCAACCAATAAATACAGCATTGGCCAATAGGCGATTAGCGTATGCGCTGATCATTCTGCGCGGATGCGCATGATGGTTAGGGACTACGCTGGTCGCAAGTGACGTAATACTATGTTTTTCAGGATGTATGTCTAAAATTGCACTGTGGAGTGTCATTGTAATTCTGGCCATGAACGTTTCACCATAGCTGTTATGTACTTTTTAAGAGCAAAAGCAAATATTTGCTATGGTATACAAGTAGAAATAAAGTACGTTTATGTACTTTTATACTAAAGTGCACTAATGCCGTGCATGATTCATATAGACGTGTGATTATACAAAGCTGAGCACGTTGGTCATATTCATACTCGAAATCAAGCAGTTTGATAGACCGAGACTGAGTACTGCTCAGCATCCACCAATCGACCTTTGTTAATTTTAGTTGTCAGGTGTATGCTTGCAGAATCCAAATTAGACATGTGCTTTTACAAAGCTGAGGACGGACTTTGACCATATCGTACTCAACATCAAGCAGCTCATGATTTCGAGCATGAGCAAAGAGTTCGTGCTCGTGCTCGTGTATAGACAACCACAGGTGGAAGACTCAGACCTAGGACCCAATAAATGGCTCATTTGAAAAACGTTACCACACCCACCCATTTCCTTACAATATACAGTATAGCCTGAAACGCTATAGTGTCTATTGTACGGAAATTGGTGGGTGGGGTAACGGTTTACAAATGAGCCATTTATCAGGTCCTAGGTCCGAGTCTTCCACCTGTGTAAACAACGGTGACATTGTTGACCATGATATTGGTGTCTAGATCAGTATCGCAGTCGTTTTTTTTAAGTCAGCTCTGAACAGTTAACATATGTGTGGCTGTGACTGGAGAAATGGGGCTTATGGGTTTTGTTCACTATTCCATCAATGAAACACCCGTCATGTTTCTAACAAGCTATATAGATGGTTATTTGGCTACATGAGTGTGCTATTTGATCAGCAGCAGTTACTCTGATCACACATTCCATAAGCCCCATTTCTACAGTCACTGTCACATTTGAGTTTGGAGTTCCCAGGGTGTCCGGTTTATAGAGATTTCACCGTAATTCAGGTAAATGGGCCCTGCAACATATGTATACATTAACATTGACCATAACTTACAGTGAAACCCATCAACATAATCGAACTGGGACTTATGTGTACGTTTAAGAGAGGTCTTACTGTATGTCAGTGCAGAACCACACAATCGCACACATTAACGATATTACTTAAGCATGAGAAACATGCCGTTTTGCGATTGAAATATATGTGATATACGTTTGATGTACGCATTGATACTTGCATTTGGAAGAAATATATTTTGTGCAGACGCGACATGTGGATATAAACACGGTGTCAACAGAAGCCTGTCTGTCAAGTATAATTACATCTATAATATCATGTTAACCCACGGAATGCGGAAAACGAACATTTTCGTCTGGGGTTGATTTATATTTTGTATTTTTTCTCCATTAACATGGTTTGACAGCACTTTAGAATCATTTCCATTTGGAAATGATTCTAAAGTGCTGTCAAAGCATGATTTTTTTTAAGAAAATGTAAACTATACAATACAAGACTCATTACAGCAGTGTAATGGTTAGATTGTACAATTAGGCGACTAGTATATATGGATAATTACTTTATTTACGTCTCGCCAATTTCCATTCCTTTGTGAGTCACTCATGGTCTGGGTTTGCTCGTCGCATGTTTGTCCCTAATAAAGATGAACAGTAGTATAACGTTTTCAAAAGAACACATTATTGTAAAACTCATTATCGTGAATGTATTGGCATAATTACATAAATGAGCTTATCCGCGATATAAGATAGTCCGGCATATGATTTCAGTCTCATTGCACCTCTGTCGATATAGATTCCGAAACCTATACAATATTTTCTCTAACTTATGGTGGCATATTTCTGCCATCCACATAATGCGATGATATAACGTGATAGCTGAGCCGTCTGGCTACGTCTTAACTACATACGTATGGCGTCAAGATGTCCTACTAATACAACAGCCAAAATTACACAAGTCGCCGTTCGGTGCGGGGAGGCGGATGTAATCGTACGACGTTCCGGGATCCCAACATCGGGGAAGAATCGTAGGGTTCTGGCAAAAATCTGTGCCACTGTCACATTATATACGGGGTGCGTACGGTGCCCCTACGAGCTGATTTTTTTTTCTGGCCGTCAAATCGTGCAAACTTCGTAGGTGACATTACGATCACCGTAAGGTCGCCTAACAATGTTCGCACCATGTCTATGCATCGTACGGATATCGTAAGGATGCCATCCGTAAGATGTCGACGATTCCCGTCGGACATCTTTAAAAAGAAACACACATCGTACTGACGCCTTATCCGCTTACGATGCATTTGTGACTGAGGTATAACTGGTCAGTTTGAGACATCTTATACAAACCTTACATAAAAATGAATAACACAAGACGTACGGGGCGCCAAGTGGGACATGGCTCAATTTTGTCAACAAAATTCATTTTTGTGCCACAAAATTCAATTCTGTGTCACAAAATTCACTTTTGTGTCACAAAATTCAATTCTGTCAATTCTGCACACGCATGTAAGAAGGACTACCATTGGTCAGAAACTGCACTGGAGAAATGGGTCACGGTCGCCGATCTACACATTTAATGTCGATGATTCATTTCTCATTCTGCCGATGATTCATTTCTCATTATGCCATTTTGCTTCAACTATCTCCAAACAGTCAAACGTTGACAAACCCATTCGTATTTAAACTCATTTGCGTTATAATTGTACACATAATTCATGTACATGTAGATCTCCCGCGAGTACTGACGTCATGTATTGTGTGTATCGCAAGGTACATCTGCCCCAGTTAAATCAATAATACACGCGCTGTGGCCTGTGTTCTGACTGCTGTCTGTGTTTATAAACATAATGTGTGTATTGGGCCATTTGAGGAAACCATTTGTAGTATTTGTGTAGATACCATGGATACTAAAATGGTGTATACTGTAAATAATGCATGCAGACACATAGTTGCGAACACGTAACTTCGCAACTAGTAGACACAGATCCAATACCATTTGTTTCACAAGGTTAGATCTACTGTTAGAATACGACGTCATCTAATGTCATTTTCGAGCATAAAACGTTACCTGATAAATAGAATACCAGGCTAGTGTATTTTAATATCAAGTTTATCAGGCTCGGCTCGGAAACGGTAGGAATTCCTCGGCAAGCCTCGGAATTCCTACGCGTTTCATAGCCTTGCCTGATAAACTTGATATCAAAATACACTAGCCTGGTATTCTCTATATATGGGCATGCTCTCAGGTCTAGCTATGTCCCGGCTACTTTATGTTTGACCCTGTTTACATAATTGAGGGAAAATTCTGAATGTTTTTCTTATTTCTCCTTCAAAGTATGTATGCTTATATGGTGTGACCACTCATTTGTAATCATAATATAACCAAAAAATAACTGTCCATAAAGAAGTATAATATTTATATATTGGGTTATATTTTCGCATTGAAATATTTAAACCTGCAAGTGTACTCCACCATCTAGTAAAATGGACTAAGACCGATCTCAACCAATCAACGTAGAGATGACATAGACTATCCTACGCAAACTAATTTTTGTGGACAAAAATGAATTCTGTCCCACGAAACTCAATTCTGTCTTACAAAATTGAATCCTTTATAACAAAAATGAATTGTGTATACGAAACGTATGCAGAATTGAATTTTGTGACACAGAATTGAATTTTGTGACACAGAATTGACAGAATTGAATTTGAATTTTGTGACACAGAATTGAATTTTGTGATTTTTAGTGTTACAAAACTCAATTTTGTACACATAATTAACCTGTCCTGCATGGCGCCCCGTAAGACGGGGTGGATCTGTAGCCGATTTCACCAAAATTGCTAAGCATACTTATCTAGCTAAGTATACATTCAGGGAGTAATTATTTATTTTTACAGAAATGCATTATTTCATATAGAACTACTGCATATATTTGATGATTAAAAGTATGCGGAATTATTATAGTGAATGTATTACATTATCACAGCCAAAATGGCTGTGATAATGTAATACATTCATTATAATATAAATGATTTATGTATCCTTAAATTAAAAAGTTCACCCTAATAGTGTACTTACGTGTAGCAAGATAAGTATACTTTGCAATTTTGGTAAATTCGACTTCTGTAGCAGATTTCATCAACATTTCAAATCATACTTATCTAGCAAAGTATACTTTGAGGGAGTAATCATTTATTTTTCCCGAAATGCATTATTTCACATAGAACTAACGACTGCATATAGTTGATGATTAAAAGTATGCATAATTATTATACTGAATTTATTACATTATCATTATTATAATGTAATGTAATAAATTCAGTACTATAAACATTAATAAATTTATGCTTAAATTGAAAATTTCTTCCTCAAAGTATACTTTGCTAGATAAGTATACTTTGGGAATGTTGGTGAAATAGGCTACTGGAAGTACCCCCTTATCACAGGCCTTATTTTCGTTTGAAGAGCATCCATACGTTCAGCTAGTAACATCAAAAGTTGACATAAATGTCAAACTCATGTCGAATCACGTTAATGCCGATATCATTCAGGAAACAATTGCCTTTGATTTCGAAATCGATATCGGCGAGAAGCAGCAACGCGATAAAGGGAGGTAATACCTGATGCGGAGTCCTATACAGTTTGTAACATTTAACAAATAACCTGGGGGCCGTTTCACGAAACTTCGTACGACTAAAATATTCGTAAGTTCAAAATTATGATAGTCTGTAAATTTCACATTAACATTGTTTTCTTGTAAATAATTATTGGATTTACATGTATTGAGCATAGGCTGCATATACCTATGTTCAATAAATGTAAGTCCATAAATTGAAATTTACAGACGACCTTAAATTTGCACTTACGAACATTTTAGTCGTAAGACGTTTAGTGAAACGGCCCCCAGGCCCGTACGCAGAGGGGGTGCTACAGGTGCGTACGCACCCCCCTTAACCCGTTCAACACCACAAGCCTGTATTGTGGTATTGGCAAAAAGTATAGATCCAGATGAGCCGGCTCATGACTAGCCGTCTCATCAGGATCTGCACTTTTTGCAAGCAATTTTCATAATTTTGATAACAAAAACATCTCATGTTCATAAATGGACTGGTCTGAAAATCAATTTTGTGATGATTGGAATGGGTTGAAAAAATAACGTATCAAAATCCATTCAAGTTATTTAGGGGTGAAATGGTTAATCTGCCGAGGTCTGTCTGTGAATGTGCAAAAAAAAAATGTTTAGCCCTTCGCGCCGTCGATAACGCACCCCCCTAAATTAATTCCTGCGTACAGGCCTGAATAACTTCCGATAAATTACCTGACATCGCAAGTGTTGGTAAAGCTTATCTTTTAATTTTATTAGGTTGAAAAACAAAGAAATCTCTATAGGATTTTAACATGGGAGGAAAGAGCTCCAGCAACTGCAGCAAAAGACCCATGGTATTTCTGGGCAATGACATTTTGTATTTCTGGGCAATGACATTTTGTATTTCTGGGCAATGTCATTTTGCAACTGCAGCATAGGCCCATGGTTTTTCTTGGCAATGGCAATGTCGTTTTTAAACTGCAGCATAGATCCATGGTATTTCTGGGAAATGGCATTTTACAACTAAAGCAGGGACCCATGGTATTTCTGGGCAATGTCATTTTTCAACTGCAGCAGGGACCCGTGGTATTTCTGGACAATGTCATTTTGCAACTACAGCATAGACCCTAGGTATTTCTGGGAAATGGCATTTTGCAACTACAGCAGAGATCCATGGTATTTCTGGGCAATAACATTTTACAACTGCAGCAGGGACCCGTGGTATTTATGGACAATGTCATTTTGCAACTGCAGCAGACGACGCCCATGGTATGTCTGGGCAATGTCATTTTGCAACTGCAGCAGAGACCCGTGGTATTTCTGGGCAATGTCATTTTGCAACTGCAACAGAGACCCATGGTATTTCTGGGCAATGTCATTTTGCAACTACAGCAGAGACCCATGGTATTTCTGGACAATGTCATTTTGCAACTACAGCAGAGACCCATGGTATTTCTGGGCAATGTCATTTTGCAACTACAGCAGAGACCCATTGTATTTCTGGGCAATGTCATTTTGCAACTACAGCAGAGACCCATGGTATTTCTGGACAATGTCATTTTGAAACTGCAACAGAGACCCATGGTATTTCTGGGCAATGGCAATGTCGTTTTGAAACTGCAGCATAGACCCATGGTATTTCTGGGCAATGTCGTTTTGCAACTGCAGCAGAGACCCGTGGTATTTCTGGACAATGTCATTTTGCAACTGCAACAGAGACCCATGGTATTTCTGGGCAATGGCAATGTCGTTTTGAAACTGCAGCATAGACCCATGGTATTTCTGGGCAATGTCGTTTTGAAACTGCAGCAGGGACCCGTGGTATTTCTGGACAATGACAATGTCGTTTTGAAACTGCATCATAGACCCATGGTATTTCTGGGCAATGTCATTTTGCAACTGCAGCAGAGACCCATGGTATTTCTGGGCAATGGCATTTTGCAACTGCAGCATAGACCCATGGTATTTCTGGGCAATGTCGTTTTGCAACTGCAGCAGAGACCCGTGGTATTTCTGGACAATGTCATTTTGCAACTGCAACAGAGACCCATGGTATTTCTGGGCAATGGCAATGTCGTTTTGAAACTGCAGCATAGACCCATGGTATTTCTGGGCAATGTCGTTTTGAAACTGCAGCAGGGACCCGTGGTATTTCTGGCCAATGGCAATGTGGTTTTAAAACTGCAGCATAGACCCATGGTATTTCTGGGCAATGTCGTTTTGAAACTGCAGCATAGACCCTAGGTATTTCTGGGAAATGTCATTTTGCAACTGCAGCAGGGACCCGTGGTATTTCTGGACAATGTAATTTTGTAACTGCAGCAGACGCCCATGGTATGTCTGGGCAATGTAGTTTTGCAACTGCAGCAGACACATGAGGGTATCTTTTGCAATGACATGGCCCACTACATTTTGCATAGACTGGTATTTCTGGGCAATGACATTTTGCAACTACAGCAGAGACCCATGGTATTTCTGGCCAATTGCATTTTGCAACTGCCACAGAGATCCATGGTATTTCTGGGCAATGACATTTTGCAACTGCAACAGAGACGGTATTTCTGGGAAATGGCATTTTTTAGCTGCAGCAGACGCCCGGTGTATTTTTGGGCAATGTCATATTTGCAAAATGGCATTGCCCAGAAACACCATGGACGTCCTTCTTCTGCTGGTGCTGCAGTTCCTTTCATCCATGTTAAATTCCCATAGCTGATTATTTTCTAGTAATATAATTATATCTCAGCAAATTCACGAAATAAACGTTGCCTAATTCATATTATTATATTTTGTGCAGTGTGTATATAGCTGTACAATGTTGCAGATATCATGAAGCAGGCAGTATATTATGTTAACACCAGTGTTACATGCAAACAACGAATTGCAGCTAGCGGAATATTTTGGAGTTGGTATACATTGCTATTTTATTATTGTGAAATATATTATTGAAAAAAGTGTAAGAAAAAAGGAATGTTCACTGGGTTCTTGTAAATCAATGCATAGCAGAAACCATGCCAGTAGCCGATTTCATCAACATTGCAAAGTATGCTTATCTAGCAAAGAATACTTTGTGGGAGTAATCATTTATTTTTCCGGAAATGCATGTTTTCATATAGAACCTACTGAATTTATTACATTATCACAGCCAAAATGGCTGTGTTAATGTAATAAATTCAGTATAATAAAAAATAATAAATTTATCCTTAATTTCTCCCTAAAAGTATACTTTGCTAGCGAAGTATACTTTGCCATGTTGGAGTTCCTGCCCGCAACTAGATTGGCGCCACGGGAACTGGTTGCACTGGTTACTGTAGTTGGCTTTTTCTGGGTGAGACGAAAAATAAGCGCCTGCATTTCCCTTAAATAATAACAACAACAACAATACCAAAGTTCACAACAATGAAGTGAACTATCTTCTATTCCCACACTTTGCATTTCACTTATACGCCAATAAATAATCATGGATTTTCACGCGAGTAGCAGTAAGTGATTTGGGTTTTCATGGTATTTGGAGATCACAGACTTTGTGTTGACAACATTGTACACAAACTGACACACATTGACCAGTGCTCGACCAGTCCAGTAGACGGCCATCATTTTCTTCTGCTGTTTTTCCCACCCACACTATTCTGCATGCAATTCTGTGTAGTGTAAGAGTTTGTGTAATCAACTCCTCAAACGGCTTTCTGTGAATCAATCCCTCGACGGGCGTATATTGTGACTTACGGCTCTCGTTTCACTGATCGGGTAGGCATACTCGTAATCTTGTGATTTTGTACGTAAGAAGATGTGCACATTTTTCACAGCAAATGTGTAATTCTATTCTGCATTTGCTATGAACATTTCGTCAACTTTAGACGACATCATAATTTTTCAGAAAATCTCGCCTGTAAATATTTTTCATAAAACATCTCATTAGGCAGTATATCGCATGGCTTATCTCATATAGTCGTGACTTTATTTATGACTGTGTTGATAAACAGTAGTAGTATATATGATACCATCACCTCTGGAAGGCACCGGCTACGCGCGGCCCCTTCCACAGCATGATGGTATCATTTATGACTCTTATATACTACTACCGCGAGACCATATATTTATGACATGAGAAGATACACCCTATTAGAGATAAGAATCCCTATGTTATACTCAGTATATATATACAACAATCTGTCATACTTTTATTACGAATAAAATAACAACTGACACCCTATTAAAGATAAGAAATCCATAAGTTATACTCAGTATATTTACAGCAATCTGTCACAAATATAAACTGACACCCTAACTTAAAGACAAGTTATCCATATACTCAGTATATTACAACATCGTCATAACTTATTACGAATAAAATATAAACCTGAAACTGACACCTATTAAAGATAAGAAATCTATAAGTTATACTCAGTATTTTACACCAATCTGTCACAAATATAAACTGACACCCTATTAAAGACAAGTTATCCATAAGTTATACTAAGTATAATACAACAATCTGTCATATATTTATTACGAATAAAATATAAATTACACCCTTACATTGAAGATAAAAATCTATTGGTTATACTCAGTATAATGCCTACCATAAAGCAAATGAGAGAGCAAGCTAAGAGTTGGGGAATTTCCCTAAGAGGTTTGAGAGTCAAGAAAGATATAGCAGATAGGATAAGTGACGCGCGAGCCGTCGTCTATGAGGAGAGGCTGCGGCGTGCGGTTTCGACCGGACGACTGCCCGCCGACCCCGAAAAACGCTCCGAGAAATTGGAGAGCGAGACGACGGCCAGTCTGCGCGCCACCGCTTACGCGCAGCGTGTAAAAGAAGATCCCAGCGCACGTAGAAAACCCCTATACAAGGCGTACTGCAATAAGATTTATCAAGGGTTGGTGGGGGGACCTCCCAAGAAGAGGAGAGATATCACCAGAGCTTTGGTGGAGGAGGGTCCCAAGATTCTCGCCGAAGAAGCCGAAGTTAGGGAAACTGTTGATAGGGGTAGGAGGAAGATAGTATGGACTTTCGAGAGGGGGGTAGACGGGGAGATCGCTAATCGCATAATGAATAAAATTCGCCCAGAGATGACCACGGCATGTTATCTGAGGTATTCGTGCTCGTATCGTATTAGGAACATAGAGACCGACGCTACTATGATCTATCACAAACAATCAAAGGGCAGTCCGTGGATAAACGAGATCGCCAAAGCCGAGAGTTGGATATCCGATAGAGAGAACGGTCGAATGGACATCGACAAAGTCGATAGACCAAACACAAAATGGACCTACGTTCGTTGGATATCGGTCGAGGTGAAGATGATCATCGACGCACAACAACTTCTCATGGGAGCGGGAAAACTCCCAGACTGGTTAAGACAGAAAAAGGGAATGTATTCCGTCGACACGTACGACGACTACTTGTGTCTGTTTAGGTGCAGAGACCAGACCGCTGTTGTGAGAAGGCACGAGCTCTGGCTCGCGAATACCTCGGGCATGATAACGGACCAGGTAGCCAGGGAATCCCCCTGGACGATATTAAGAAGGTCGAAGAGCATTTCAAGTTGGGTATTCGCGTTTACGAGCCCACCGCCGATGGAGTGTGGTACCTCATGAAGGTTCCGGCAAATTACGACGTGGTTGGGGGGAAGACAATGACGATAGGAATGTTTGGAGGTCACTCTTTCCTCATAACGAACCTCCGCAAGATGACGAACGAGTACGGGTGCACCGGATGTCAACAACGGTTCACAAAGTCGTGTAACATGCACAGGCACGCGACCACCTGCATGGGTGGGAAGACCGTGGTGACATGTCCAGGTAAGAGGGTAAAGAGAGGACCACAGTCGGCCTACGAGAAGGCGTTCTATCCTAAGGGGTCAGCGAGTGTGAGGTCGATTCAATGGTTGAGCAGAGAAGAGGAGAGGGTGGGAAAGCACATACATCACGCCAACTGCGGTCACGGTGGTGAGAGGTGGGTGGCCGGTGATCCGTCGACGGTTACTGTCACGAGACTGAGACCGTGATTTCAGTTTCACGGATGCTACTGGCACGGGTGTCCGAGGCATTGCATGAGAGGTAACGCGAGATCGCTGTACAAGAGGACGAAAATTCAAGACGCCAAGATAAGGAAGGCGGGTTACGAGCTGGTGGTGATGTGGGAGTGCGAGTGGTTGAATGAGGTGAATACCCACTATCCACAATCACCGCGCGAGGAGGAGGCGACTCTATACCCTCACCAGATAGTCTACGACTTCGAGGCGTATCTCGACAAGTCAAAAAGCACGCGACCGACCAAAGACCTGACCTTCGAGGTCGAGCACGTTCCTATATCGGTGTCGTTGGGGGATACGATGCATGAAGGGATCACACACCTATGCGAACGAGATCCCGACACGCTAGTCGAGAAGTTCGTGACCGAGCTGCAGATGAGAGGCAAGGCAATCAGGGAGGGGGTTAGGAAGAAGTATCTGCCGGCCGACATAGATATGTTATCGAAGTCTCAGCAAGCAAGGATTGACCAAGTCCCGGTGGTGGGTTCAACTGTAGCAGGTACGACCTGAACCTCATCAAGCAGTACTTTGTAGAGAAGTTGGCGGCCACCGTGAATAAGGTGATGGTTGGAAAGAGAGCCAGCACGACGATGTTTCTGTTTACCCCGGAGTTTAGATTTCTCGACATCATCCAGTATCTGGGACCCGGTACCACGTACGACCGGTGGGTTAAGGCGTACGACTGTAAAATGGTAAAGTCTCACTTTCCGTACGAGTGGTTCGATAGCGCGGACAAGCTCGACCATCCGGGGCTGCCAGACTATCCCGAGTGGTACTCGAAGTTGAAGGGTGAGTTCCTACTGTCGTTGTCCGAGTGGAAAGAGTGTAAGAAGGTATTCCGAGAAAAGGGGATGAAGACGTTCAATGAATGGTTGCAACACTACAACGACTTGGATGTAGGACCGTTCCTGGAGGCTCTGACTAAAGACGGAGTGGACATACTCAAGGATGCTGTGTCTCTGCCCGGTGTTTCCCTTCAGTACCTACTCCGCGGGTCGATCGATGGGAAGGCGGACACGCCCGAGCTGTGGTCACCGAAGTCTGAAACTTACGAGATGATGAAGCAGGGATTGGTCGGTGGTCCGTCCATAGTATTCTCCAGATACGCCGAGGCTGGAAGGTCAACGATCAGGGGTCAGGTGGGGAGTCGGGAGGAGAAGATGTGCAAGGCGGTGGTGGGGTACGATGCCAATGCTCTGTACCTATCTACTCTGTCGAAGGACATGCCGTGCGGGGAGGAGCAGATATGGACGTGTGACGACCCGGAAAGACAGTCGTATATAGACTGTTTCGTGAGGAAGGTCAGGAGTGAAAAGTGGTTCGGATTTGCGGAGTTGGATATAGAGGTCCCCGGAAACGTTGAGAGACAAGTTCTCGGAAATGTCACCGCTGTTCGTTAATCGAGAAGTCGATGAGAACGAGGTTCCACAGCACATGAAGGACTACTGGCCGGGACCGGGAGGAAAAGAGTCGAAGGACAGAGAAAGCTCGTGGGGGCAATGTCCGCCAAGAAGATGATCATATACTCCCCGCTGCTAAAGTGGTATCTGGAGTACGGTCTGATCGTCAAGGCGGTGCATAGGGTGATAGACTACACGCCCGGCAAACCGTTTCAATGGTTCGTTAAAGAGGTCACCGCTGCTAGACGGACGGGGGACGTCGACAAGAGCAAGGCGGTGTTGGCGGAGATATTCCAACTGGTTGGCAACGCGTGTTGTGGCAAGCTGATAGAGGCACAAGAAAGACATCTGAACACCACATATACGAAGGATGAGAAGACTGTCGATCGGGCACTGAGGTCGGCGTGGTTCGAAGACCTGGAGGAGATTGGGGAGGTTTACGAGATATCGAGCAGGAAGACTCGAGTGGTGATCAACAGGCCGTTTCAGTGTGGCATAGCGGTCTACCAGTTGGCCAAGCTCCGGATGTGGAGTTCTACTACGATTTCTTGGACAAGTACGTGGATCGCGGAGATTTCGAACTGATACAGATGGACACCGACAGCATGTACTTCGCGCTGTCGGAGAAGACGCTGGCGGCGGTGGTGAGAAAGAATATGAAGAGAAAGTTTAATAAGGAGAAGACCGAGTGGTTGGCGTGGGACGTGTGGAGCAACAGAACTCCGGGACTGTTCAAGCTGGAATTCGAAGGGGATAGAGCCATCGCTCTGTGTAGCAAGTGTTACTACGTGAGCGGTGATGGAAAATATAAGCACTCTACAAGAGGATGTCGAAGAGATCTAACGATTTGACTTGGGGAAGGTATAAGAGTGCTCTCGAAGGGGGTAGGGATATGGCGGAGAACAGGGGATTCCGAATGATTAACGGGGTGATGAAGACGTACTGTCAACAAAATTTAGGACTCTCGGCGTACTACGACAAGGAGGAGAGTGGATGGAAGACGGGTTACACACCGAGCCTATAGGATAGGTAAAAAAAAAAGAACTCTGAGAGAATACTAAAGACTTTGACGATCCGGGGGTAGCTGGGTGTCAGAAGGCACCGCAAGAAGTTCTTCGCGAACAAACCCTCGAGATGGCCCATCATACCAAATAGTAGAGCACGGGCTCATCGGGCTTGGTAATAGATCGATCTAGATGATATACATTGAGAGACCACACGGATCAGTCGCGCGGCGGCTGCCACCTTCGAGCTCTCCCGGTTGATAGAGGTACCGTACGTCAATATCCGATGGAAGCCGTTGCTCCTCTAAACCAACGGGTCGCCCGCGCGAGACGGCAGAGGGCTCGCTCGTCACCCTTTTAAACTTGATAGCATCTACGGGCTTCTTACCTATCAATCTGGTCACCTCTCCGTTCAGTGCGGAGACCACGGCGGGCAGTCTGGCCACCCACTCGGTCGATCGCGAATAAGGGTCTACAAGTTCTTTAGCGTATTGGTGTCCGAACAGTCTCTCAGCCAGGGTTCGATTGAAGCGCTCCACGATCCCCTGGTCCCGGTGGATGTTGACGCGGCCGCGTCTGACAGAAACGTCGTGCTTAGACAATAGATGAGAGACCGCGCCCATGAACTCGCGGCCGGGATCGACCTGGAGAAGATTCGGCCATTTGAGAGGACTCCTCTTTTATATTCGGGAGAGAGCCTCGGCCACCTCCTTAGACTCTTTAGTGGCCAACGGCTCAGCCCCCTTATAACGACTCGCTACGTCAACGATTGTCAGCGCGTACTTGTACGTCTTACGACCGACGCGATCGTGAGGGAGAAACAGGAGATCCGCTTGGTGAACTTGGTTCGGTACCGGTACGTCGAATTTCGGGCGCGGAATATTGTGAGGCGCGGGTAAATAGATCTGCCAGATGGCCTGCTTCTTGAGCCATTCCTTGACAGCGTTTTGTTTTCTGAAACCTTGGTCGCCGCCGCGAGGTTCTTGATGGCAGCGAGTCCCTTCCAGTAGCCGCGGGGGCTATAGTACATGTTCGCTAGCTTGCGCGTTAGGCGAACCGATAGTTTGGTATTAAATTTGCGCGTGTTCATAGTATGCGATGTATTCTAATATATCGGACAATCTCCAACATGCCCTCACCAGATCGTCCGGTAACTGCGTCGATAATAATAAACCTTTGTTGGAAGTACAATCGCGATTGGGGGTTAAGTTCTGAAGGAACTTGGGAAAATCTAATCTCCCAGGATTGGTGGAGGAATCTAACATCCGCTTTGCGAAAAGGGTGGCCGCTTTTTCGTCCTCCCGCCACGTCTCGAGAGAATCTCGGGCCAGACGAATCATACCCTTTGCACCAACCATGCGGTGTTTAAGGGTCAGTGTAGCCTACATCAATCATAGCAAAATAAAGTTCGTCAACTGACATCGTTCTATATATATATATTTATAAAAAAAGTTATTTAAAATAATTAATTTAAAATCTCGATTGAATATAGTAGCCGACGAGCCCCACCACACCCATTCCCACGACGATGAACGCGATCTCGCGGTCTTTTTGGGGCTCTGACGGTACATAGAAATCTGAAAGTTGGGGCTCACGATCCAGCGGCGCGAGACTTTTGTGCAGATATGCCAGCGCGTACTCGCGGTTGGCTTCTTCAACGTTCTGAAAAGTTTGTGCGGCGTGATTTTCGCGGCGAAGCTCTTCATTGACCCAGTCCAGATGGGCGGTTCGTTTTTTAGACCACGCTTCCTTTGCGCTATTGAGTTGTTCTACAGCTAAATCGTGACGCTTACGCTCCTCATCCACGTTCGAGCTTCTCATTTTAGAGAATATAAAGTTGCTACCGCTGAACGCCAATGCGTTACGAGCGCACCACCTACTATTACTGCGATTGAAGCCATTTATTTCCATATATTAACTGGTAGAATTCCAGCTTTAACTAGATAATCTCGGGTCCAAACTGCGGCCGCTACATCTAAGGTCGCGAGCCCTACGTCTCTCACAGTAAAGTCCAATTTGGGAGCGGATCCTCCTAGGGCCATCTTTGATAGTCGAGCATACCCGATACTGAAACCGATATCACCACGGCGTGATAAAGCGCATTCACTAACATTTTACCATCTTGTTCAGCCATTATAATTATTGCATATAAAAGGGGTCGCGATAAATGTTTAAATTTGGCGCATCCAATCGCGATTGGTGTTTCATAACTTTCTTCTGAACACTGGCTGGTTGTTTTTTCGATAATATGGGGTATTTCCACACACACAGGGCACCAACAACTGCCAGACCACCACCAACAACCCAACTCCAATTCACGAATTTGGGTTCAATCGGATTCGCCCAACCTCGATTGGGTGTTGAGTGTGCTTCCAATTCGTGAATTGGGGGTGTTGTTGTACTCAACTCTGTCTTCAGATGTTTTGCTGTCTCCGTCCCCGATTGCAACGACTGTTTAGCCTCTCGAAGCTCGGAGAGTATTTTATCTTGTTTAACTTTTCGGGTGGCAGCCGCCGCCCGCCCAGCTGCCTGTCTTTTGGGATTTTTTATATGCGGTATTTCATCCAGTGGCGGAGTAACACTCGGGTTCGATTGGGTTGGAGAAATCGTGTTCAACTCTGTCACTCTCGCGGGTGTGTCTTGTGTCATCATTTATGATATTAATATTAGGGCTTATAGTTCGTGGGCATATATGTCCAAATTTACAGTGTTTACCCGTGGTCAACGCGGTTGTCAGCGGAGCTAAGTACATTCCAAACTTGTGATAAATTGAGCAGCAGGCTGTTCTATGTGTGTGACCTATAAAAGGGTCAGTCTCTAGATCGTCAATCAATCCCGCGGTGTTTGGTATAGGGAGAAGTATACTAACGGCGGTTGCGTACAAATGAATAGCCGCCGATCCGAGAGTTTTTGTCATCTCCGCACCTAACCTAGATTCGCATCGCGCATACATTTTATCGATCTCCGCATCTGACATCTTATCCACCTGAAAAACTGAGAGACGCCTACCGAGATAATGCTCCGATTGTCCCCCAGCAACCAGCGCAGCTAGCCGCTCTCGTCGCGCCGCATTTTCATTTTCATTCGGAGTCGTTGCACTCAACCCAATACCAACCGCCGTTGGAGTTGGAGTTGATTCCGATTGCTCTGTCGGATCATTATCTTTCAGGATGTTGGCAGTTGGAGTTGAGGTTTCTTCCATTAGCTGATCGAGAAGTTCGTCGCAGTTCATTTTTCTTAAAATTAATTTAACTATTCTAACAAGTCTCATCACTTTAACATATTGCCAAGCGCACCACCCGATACTTATGATCACCATTATGCTCGCAACAAAGCTCGCAGCGGAGCACCAAATTGTTAACATTGTTAACCATTGTTCAGCATTTGTTCAACATTTGTTAAGCATTTGTTCAGCATTGTTCAGCATTTGTTCAGTAATTGCTAAGCATTGATAAGCATTGTTCAGCATTGTTCAGCATTTGTTCAGTAATTGCTAATTAATTATAAAATTAATTGATAACTTCGTAAGTAGTTGGTGATCAGTCTTTAGCAAAAGCTTGGCGTGCTTAGTTTCCGAAAGCATCTGTCGAACCTCCAGGCGCTCCTCGCGCGTTGGGATAACGTCATTCTCTCGAAGACAGTCATCGAATGAGTCTCGGTCCTTGCAGTGAAAGAGGGCGACCCATTTCGTTTGCTTCGCGTGCAGGATCCTTATGACGAGCGGTTGCTTACATTTTTTGAGTGGATAATCCATTAACGCTTTGCCTAGCATGGCGGCCAGAAAATGCGAGCTCGGAGAGCATGTCCTTCTTTTTGGTCATCGCCGCCTTGGCCGACTCGTCAATCACGTATAGGGTGGGCTCACCCTGGAATTTTTGGTATAAACCACGCAACCAATCGTGAAGCCTATCACCGGGGTCAATAACGTATATCTCAGGGTCGGTCCATATCCACGGGCGCCGCTGATAAGTATCGTTGTGCCGCACTGTGGGACACAGGATCACAATATGACGAAAGGCATCGCGGTAGGAGCCCTCGAGCAAGTCTAGGATGAAAACCGTTTTTCCACATCCTGTCTGCCCACATATTATTGCAGAGTGGGCATCTCCAATCGTGAATTGGTATTGATTGTTAATTTTCTTAAAATTAATTAATAAATCGTTAGATGATTTTTTTATTAAATCAATAGAGTGCTGAGACGTATCGGCCATCTTCGATGTTGAGTTGTGCGTCTGTAATTATATATAAGTACACGTTCAATGCCCGGCTCCGTCCGCCTCTTTGGTTATCTGGATCGTCACACCCTCGCTAGCGTTCTCAACTTGGCGTCCGTTGCCGTGTATTTGGTCGTCGTCGCTGGCTCGCATGTCTAGCCATAACGCGTATTTGGTATTCAGGAACTCCGCGAGGGAGACGGCCGAGAGATGCAGGTCTTTGGCAACTGCTGCAACCTCCGGAGAGCGCTTAGAGCCGGCAGCAAACTGCTTTCTTACTTCGTCCCACTGCTGGTGCGCGCGAAGACCCGCGCTGTAGAGTTGATTGGGTACTCCCTGATCGTCACCTCTACCTTCGTGATTTTGGGGTTATAGAATTTGTCGGTTTTTCGAGCACCGAACGCGAACCGAGCATCCTCGAACAACATCAGTATACCTTTCATCGAGCGGGCGGGTACGTTGACATAATATTCCACAATGTGTCGCCTTTGTCTTTCGTCATCTTGCGATGGCGAAGAACTCGGTCGTAAAGTATGGCAACGCGCCCAGGCGTACTGGGTTCTGATCAATCGCGCGAGTTCGGGCATCGTGACCATGTCGTACTCCAGCGAAACATTATCGATCGTATACGTCGATAACATGTCGCTGGTTATGAGAACTCGGCCGTAGTCGTTGAACGTTAGTTCGTATTCGAGGCGGTCAGCCAAAAGCGCTTCTGATAGTAGGGCATGTGACTCTCCGCAACTCAAAGTCGAGCGGGATGTAGAAGCGGTTGCCGTAAGCGCCCGCGACCGCATTGTCGCTCGCGTTGTTATCTGCCTTGTTAGCAGCCCCGATTCTAAGTTTGGTTACGTTCTTATTTTGCTGGTGTCAATACCCTGATAGACAGCATTTTCGCGCTCTTGCGCCGTCTTCCATAGGTCCTGATAACAATGGTAGACGTCGCTGTCGTCGATCGACATCACCTCATTACCAGAAATCTTTATCATGGTCTTTTTGACGATGGCGCGACCCAGGTTCTGAACGACGGTTCGGTCCTCGTCCGTCGACGTCAGCGAAATAGTGAAAGCGAGGCGAACAGTCCCCGGCACAATGACGTCGTTAGCTCCGAGGTTGGGGAAGCGGACCAAGAGCTGCTGGTTCTGGTCGATCGTCGATGGGTTGTTCGTAATAACGACACTCTGTCTCACGCCTTTTGCCCCGAGGGGCTCACGCAGTCTGCGGTATGGATTGAGTTTGCGACCGTATTGACTCGAAGACATAATTTAGTGAAACTATATTAAACCCGTATGGTTTTGTCTTTAATACATAATTAATTTTAAGAAATTATAAATATGGCTTATTACGATATTGACATGGATGAAATCGGCAGAGACGATTTCCGCGATGATGATGACATCGATGATGACATCGACGACGTTGACGAAACTACCTTCATAGAAACACCATTAAATAATGATCCTGAGTTTGTCGACCCCCGAATTACGCCCTTAACAGCCATACCAATGGGAACTTCACCCGAGAGTACGTTCCCCTGGGAGGCTCCATCCGCAACTCCGGCATGGGCGGGCGGTGCCGAGATTCCTGCGGGGATCTCCAAGAATGAGCTGGCGCCTCTCAAGGAAACGGAGTCTCGGGTGAAACGGTGGGAGAGTGAGGTGTCTAAAAACGGCATCAAGGCCACGTTGGAGTTCCGCAGCACTAAAAGAGGAGACTTGTGGGTTAAATGGGGTAATAGGTGGAAGTTGCTGACGTACAAGAACGACCCGACCCGGTTCCTCAGCCCCTCTTTCCGTGAAACCGATATGGAGTATCCCTCGCTCGAGCTCTCGGAGTGATCGATGATCGGTCGCAGCTGCCTCAACAAATGGTAAAAACCCTACAGTCTACCGACGAAACGCTGGCGAAGACGGCCGCCGCTATAGAAATGAGCGAGCTCAGCGATGTCCCTCGTATAGCCACCGACGCTATTAACACAGTGGAAACTACGGTCAACGAAATGAACGGCACGAAATATGACCCACCATTACCTCTTCGCGAACTCCTGGGACTCGATAAGGCTCTGCAAACAACTCGGGGCCGAACTGGTCAATAACCTCTCCAAACTCACGGCGCTGGACAAACATATCGCGCTAGAAGAAAGAAAACTTGGGGAAGTCCGTGACGATAGAGAATCTACCGAGCGGATCAACAAACTCCTGCGGTCGTTGCGGGACGAAAGAGAAGCTCGCTTGGAGGCTGCTTCGACTAACCGTGAGGCACTTTCCGGCCAATTAAGTCGGAGCCGCGAAACAATCTCGAGGGTTCTGCACGAGGACACGACACTCGGTGAGCGTCTTCGCACTCTAGTTCAGAGAGAAGGGCGTCACGATAGTAACCATCATCGCAGCTTTCAGCATGATTATATCGACCCTAATTCTATCTATATCGTCTCTATTTGTAGCTGTCAATGCTGGTGCCGCACCAGCACCCGCACCAACACCAGCACCCGCACCAGCACCCGCGCCATCCGGCGGAGCCAAGGAGTGGATAAAAAAACAACTAAAAGCCATCGCCAATCTCCTGGCTAAATTAGCAGGAAAGTTGGCTGCCGCGCTGCCTGGGTTGATCGGGGGTCTCCTCTCCTTCTTGTTATCTATATTATCAAAAACGGTCGGATGGCTCGCCGAGAATACCTGGGCTTTAATCGTGGCCATCGCCGGTCTCCTACTATTCTTCGCCAGAGAGTTCCTAAAACCAAATCGTAAATAGTCCGATCGCCACGAGGGCGACGACGAGCGCTAATTTCTCCTCCTCGTGTGTTGTGCTTCTAATCTCGATTGGTGTTTCAACATTGTTGATGATTGGATTGGGGGAACTCGATGGTGCATCAAATTTACGAATTGGTGGTACTGGGTTCGATTGTGTTGAGGGAGGTGTATCCATTTTGTGTTTTGGGGGTTTTATGAAATCGGTTCCACTTACAACACTGTTGAACCCGATCATGTTGGGGGTGCGCTTGATGATATCCGTGTTCACGTTACCGTTGTGACCGATTTTTTGATTGGCGGTGGCGATTACGATTTGATTATTGTAACCGTCAACCGGGTCGTCTCGTAGTATCATATTGCTCGGCGCCATATGAAGACCTATTCCAAATACATAGTCCACTGGGGTGCTGGCAGTCTGCAAAACGTCTTGATAATTCTGGATCGCCTTCTCCAGGTCCACCTTAGCTGAGATGGCGTCCTCAACAAGTGCCAATACTGTTTTTGCGCGTCAAACGCCGTTCCGACTCCTATTATAGAACTGCGAGTTTGCTTCTGTGCGCCGAGGATGGCCCAAACGTATACGCGAATGGAGTCGTTGAGGCGGGTAACACCGGCCTGTGTAAACCCTAGACCGTCGTCCAATATAAAGGTTTCTATACCCTTCTGCACGTTTTCGTCTTGTAAAATATAATCGACGTGAGCTATTTTTGGTGCATTATACCAGCAGTAATCGTAATTACACTGTCTCTTTGTACTAACTTCAGACCCGAATGTCATTTTATTTACTACATAATCGGTGGCGGTCCAATTTTTATAACCTCTAACTGGGTTCACAACACGATTTGAATAGTAGAAACCAAAGGTTACATCTGGGGTGGCATACTTCGTGCTTGCACCGTAGTCTAGACCACTGAGATAAACAGTACCTAAACCTCCGGTGTCTGAAAATGTTTTCTGTCTTCAATCCGAATCTTTTGAAACTTTAAATTCGTCACATATCCGTTCGAACTCCTTACGGTTGTATGTGTTGGAAATGGGATTCCACCCGTCGTCTTGAGGTAGTGGAGTACCTAGTTCTTTGAGAATCCTCCTAATGGTATAATACACATGAAAGTTGTAGACGCTACCGCTTAACATGCTGTTACGGTCTGCTATGTGGTCTCTGAAAGAGACGCCACACCCGGTTGTGGCACACCACACGGCAAAATTTAGTTGGTTCTGCCAGAACTGCATAAGAATTGTTGCTTCATATTGTTATGACATCCTGTGTAATGGTGTTTAGGAAGACTGTGTACTTTGTCCAAACATGTTAGTGAAATTTGTGTCGAAACCCATGCCCAAACTAGCTCTTATGGTGGGGTGCACAAGCTCACCAAATGGTGTTCTTTTGAGTGTATACACCTCCGACCGCGTACTTTGCATTATAATTAAAGCTAAATGCTTTGGTATCCATTGAAAGATATTATTCTATTTTTGTTGCTATCTATCACTAATTGTTTCAAAAATCGGGAGTTTGTGAACTTCAAAAAGAAAAAATTAACAGACAACTGCTGCGGACAACGCCGGGTAGGCTCAGATCAATCACGTTCACGGTTGGATGGCAGAATGTGGAGAAGAGCGAAGAGGTTTTTACTATGTGAAGGATTGACAACAATTAGGTGTAACGCTGCTCACGGACTGTGGGGAATAAGACAGCTCAAAGATTTTTTGTCAACTCAGAGCTTGACTGGTATAAATCAACCTCAAACAGTATCGAATGCTAACCTCCGGGCTCGCAACAAATGACCATCAGCACTGATAATAAGGTAGTGGTCCCCCTCCCCGGGGTTAGGTATTCAACTCGGTTTTAGAGAGACATACTCCTCAAACAAAAGGAGTGTTTATCCCGGGTGAGTACGTCGGTGATAACCCGGTGGACTTCGCAATCACGAAAACTCTCAGGGTACACCTGGATTGGGTGAACACATCGTACAACACGGTAGACGGCACTCCCAGCACATTACTGAAAATCGTGCAAGCCAGCGACTGTTTCTATGGCGAGACTGTGACCTTAGACTTCCCACACCCCGAGATGAAAGTTTTGGAATCGGGACATATTCACGAATTTACGGTCTCTATTCTCGATGATCAAGCGAGAAAGTTGAATAACTATTACCCGATTTCGGTAGTTCTCGAAATTTCCAATTGAGTATAGGTGCCCAATATTATAATTAATTTTATTATGAGTATATACGGACCAGGTAGTTCTTCCGATTGGGTGACAAATTCAAAGAATTTGGAACCGGCAGAAGGTGGATTCATCCCGACAGAGGGCGATTTTTTAACTACTGCAAAAACCAAGGCCCTGATCAATAAAACTATATCGAAGGTCACAAACGGGGAGTATATCAGATGTTAGAGTAGAAGTGCTGACGGCGACTGCACAAATTGAGGGAGTCCGAACGGATATTGAGAAAGATCAGGCGGCTTATAAGGTGTTGCGCTCAGAGGACTCTCTCATCAGAGAAACGGAACTAAACGAACTAGGTGAAAAAATAACCAAATTTCGAAAAGAGGCCCGGTTGGGGATTGATAAAGTCCGAGAAGACCACCAGGCGGACCTTACGGAGGCTTATGATGCGTTGCTCTTAAAGGACTCTCTCAGCAAAGAAGCAACACTTACCGAACTAGATGGAAAAATAACCAAATTTCGAAAAGAGGCCACGTCGGGTATTGAGAAAGCCCGAGAAGACCACCAGACGGACCTTACGGATGCTTATAGGGTGTTGCGCTTAGAGGACTCTCTCAGCAAAGAAGCGGCGGTTGCCGAACTAGATAAAAAAATAACCAAATTTCGAAAAGAGGCCCGGTCGGGTATTGATAAAGTCCGAGAAGACCACCAGTCGAACCTTGCGGAGGCCATTGCGGAGGCTTATGATGCGTTGCGCTTAGAGGACTCTCTCAACAGAGAAGCGGCGGTTGCTGAACTAGACGGGAAAATAACCGAATTTCAAAAAGAGGCCCGGTCGGGTGTTGAGAAAGCCCTAGAAGACCACCAGTCGAACCTTGCGGAGGCTTATGATGCGTTGCGCTTAGAGGACTCTCTCAGCAGAGAAGCGGCACTTACCGAACTAGACGGAAAGATAACCGAAGTTTCCGATAAACTGAAACATGATCGTATAGCCGTGACCAAAGCTCTTGAGGAGGCCTCTTATAAGATTCGTACTGAGGCATATAACGCAAACAGTGCGCTTGCTGAACTAGTGCGAACAATGAAAACACCAAAACGTGTCATAACAGTTTGGGCTGAGAAGCGGGGCCCATTGGTTGAGGGGCACTATGAATATTCGTTCGGTGCCAAAGCGAGTAATAAATGTGGGGGATACACTATGACAGCCGCAGGTGAAGTTATCCGAATGGCGGTCTGCTCGGTTAATGGTAGTGGTAAACCTGTGGGCGCGGTCGCGGTAAATATTGTAGTAGATGGGGAAGAACGGGGGATTGGAGTCACTAAAATCTCTGGAGATAGTTCGACGATTGTTGCGTTCGCCGGTGATGATCGAATTAGACTTTCCCAAAGTAGTGTTATTAACTTTGTTACGAAAATCGGTGACCCAGAGAGTTCTTCCACTATTGTCTCATTGTTAATTGAACTTATTTTGTAAATACTAATATATTGAAAATCATGAACGAATCAACGCTTCCAATTGTCAATACCACTCCATCAACACTGTGTACAATTAACGAAAGAAGTTCAGATTTTAGGTTGAATAATATCGTCGCTATGCAGGATATTTTAGTTAGAGAATATACAAATAGAAAAAGAAACGCTAAAAAATATAGACGCGCGGTGAACATGGCTGAAGCATCTAGCACGGCTCTAGCGAGTGTTTCTGTGTTGTGTGGGGCGGGGCCAGCTGCAACTATATCCACCATTATAACGGTTCCTGTAGCGGGGTTTTATGTGCGGTGTCGGCCGTTTCTGGGTTGTTGTGTATGGTAATTAGGGCGTCGGGTGGAAAACTCGAGAAAAAAATGTAGAAAACATGATAGAATATCTGTTCTCGCCAGGTCGAAGAAAAATACCATCGACGTTATGGTGTCCAAAGCGTTGGCCGATAAGAAAATATCAAATTTAGAGTTTGAATCCGTGGTGGAAGAAATGGGGAGATATGAACAATTAAAATATGATATAAGAATCAAGGCGCGCGCAACCATGCCCAAAATTGAGTGTACTGATTGGGATAAATTTAGGGAAAAACTTGGAGATAAAGTCGGAAGAAATGTTACAGCACCATTATAAAATAATTAAAAAAAAAAAAAGAATTTTCTTATATTGGTGCAGTAAACAAATTTACATACCTATACAACATGTGTTTTTCACTGAGAATTACGCCGTAATAGCATAACAAATTCAGTCGAGGATTACACTGTAATCGCCTGTGTAAATTGATACACTCGGCTATAAATAACTGTCTGTTTACCTCGGCTATCAATTTACGCATGGTTCATAACCCGTGTAATTGAAACATTGTCGTAAATCGATAATTGTACAACACTAGGTAATGTTTATCATAACAGCCTACATGGTCGAGTGGGTTAAGGCTATACTCTATAGAGACGAGGGTCGTGGGTTCGCGCCGCGGTTGGAGCTAAACATTTTTTATCTATCCCTACAAATGTGGTCGCTATGGTAAACAACTGCATGACAACGGCGTTCCTATCCGACCGTTCGAGGTTGATAAAATTGATAAATTCTGATTGCCAGTTTACATACCATCGATAAGGAAACATACACTCGGCTATAAATTAATTAGTAGTTGTTTTTTTTTCAATAATAATTTTTCAATATCTTTATAAGCGATATCGTAGAAATGTACATTCGTAAACGAATCGTTGGGTTTTAAATTTTTTGTATAATACACCTTAGTTTCATATCCGATACGCATTATCTGTCTTAATGTTCGTATTTGCCTCTTGTATAGTTGACATAATTGCCGGTATAATATTGTAAATGTAACGTTTTCGTCGGAGCGTAATAAATTACGCTGGTATTTCATGTATTCGATATCGCCTAGTGTTCTCATTTTATAGAATTTATATACAGGATTATAACCCCCGTAAGCTTCGTAAACTTCTTCAACACAGTCATTAAAAATTTGCAATTCAAATTGTATTGTATTATCCATTTTCTCTAATAATATTGGTACTTGTTTTTTCTGTTCAATTTTCCAATTTTATAAAATTAGTTTGATAATGTTTTTTTTACAGTGTTTTAATGCTGTAGAAACACCGTGACTTATTAGATCGATTCTATCTTTCTAACTGACTTTCCGATTTGAATTATTACTAAACGATAATACTTGCGAGCACGTAATCCCTTGTTAGCCATTCGATGAGTAGCCTGAGTGCCACCCGCATGGTGGACATAGCAATGACTCGGCTTTGGTCCCTACCCCACAATGCCGACATGGGCGAGGTGAAACGGAACCTCTTCGCATCCATGCACGGTGATGTTTGCAATATTCGTAAATACCGGTGCGAAAACATCTCTCGTTACTACCTGTCTTCAACCACGCACACTTAACTAGAACCATTATGTTATATATATACTGAGTATAACATAGGGATTCTTATCTCTAATAGGGTGTATCTTCTCATGTCATAAATATATGGTCTCGCGGTAGTAGTATATAAGAGTCACAAATGATACCATCATGCTGTGGAAGGGGCCGCGCGTAGCCGGTGCCTTCCAGAGGTGATGGTATCATTGTGACTCTTATATACTACTACAGTCATGATCGCTTACTCTTGTACAGTGGCATTTTCCTGTGGAATTTTCAAAAACAGTGATAAAGTATCAAACTTATATATTTTTCAATAAAATAACTTGTTGGTTATTTCAATATGCATGTAAATAGTAGATGTGCACTATTTTAAGCTTTTATTATTTATAGAAATTAAAAAAAAAAAGGTTTATTGACAGAATTCATATCTGAGATGTGTTTGGGTAAGATATTGTATTGAAATCAACAATATAATGCTGGTGTATGTTTGTAAATGTAAACTTGGGTTCAATCCAAGTGTTTATGCAGTTAGATGCTGGAATTGTTTAGTTTTATGGAAAAATATAAAATGCCAATAAACAAATGGCACCGAACTTGATTGGGTCGGTGATGTTCTTGACTAGTCTCATATGCGGCTGTTTGCTGGAGATATAGGGCTTATAGTTGTGACCCATGTAGGTCCCGATCAAATAGCACACTCTTGTAGCCTGCGACTGATAATATACATTGCTTGTTAGAAGCATGGCTTGCGTTCCATTAATGGAATTACGAACAGTGCAGGTCCTTGCGAGACTGCGGATGCAGCACAGGCTGATCTGGAACTACACTGATCTCAAACTTCGTCTCCAGTCACAACCACATGCATGTTCGCTTTTGGCGACAATAACTCAATGGTTACAAACACAGGTTGAAGTAACGGACCGAGGTCTATAAATACATTAAATATGCCTAAAAGCATCAATAAATGAAGAAAAAAAAGCTCTTTTTTTTTACTCCCTCCACATGGACGGAGTCTATATGGAGGGAGTAAAAAAAATTGTTTAGCTTTTTTTTTCTTCATTTATTGATGATTTTAGGCATATTTAATGTATTTATAGACCTCCGTCCGTTACTTCAACCTGTGGTTAAAAATATAAGGTTATACTCCTTTCCCAGATAGGAGACCATATGAATGTATACAGCACAACAAAATGTAGATCATCTAAAGTTGTACTATAAACATGACTAATTTCAGGGACATATAGATTCGTTCTACTGTTCTTCAACTGCATGTTGACATTTGGCTCATACTTTTGCTTTGATATGCCGAGTGTTCTACAGGACACGTTCACAGGGGTGAGTAAAGCCAGTAAGCTAGGACAGTAAATCAGATGTCCTGGATGTATACATGTAAATGTGTTTAATTGGGATCACTTAACCCTTTCAACACCACAGACCTCTATAGCGACAATGTTTGCAAACAGTGCAGATCCAGATGAGCCGGCTCGTACCGAGCCGTCTCATCAGGATCTCCACTGTCTGTTAATAATTTTAAACGTCGTACAGATTACCCTTTTAGAAGAATGGGATAATTTGAATGAAAAAAATTAATGAAATAGGGTGAAACATTGGCATGGAACATCCTATTAAGTTACTTGGTGTTGAAAGGGTTAAATTATACTAATTAAAGTGACTGTGTCTCAGATGGTACCCCTGAAGATGCATTTCACAAAACCATTGTACATGTGTCAATGAATACAGTTGCAACTTGTTCCTGGTCATGAACATGCACTTGTCAGCTAATTATCACATTTACATGTCCACTTTTGATATCATAAACATCAAGTTGATGCTAAATTTAACTCGGCCGCATTACATCATCTATCTGGAAAAACCTGCTAGTACATGTAGTGACGTAATTCCTTTCATCAATTCATCATTACCACTGACTACAGCTTTACTGAATATAAGACACAATCATAAACCCGCTTGAAACTCATCAAAAAACTTGATTACAAGATAGTTTCATCATTGTATACTTCTATATAACCACAATACATACTGTTGTACATAAAATATTATGTATGTGCATGATATGCAGAAATAATCAAATTTAGCAACAAGTTTGCCACGTGACTATAATTGCGCGCGCATCAACAGGAAATATGAATGCTGTACAGGTATTTAGTAAAACAAGCGTTGGCAATTATATATTTTTTCCAATAGTTATATTTGTCGCATTGGCGTACGTACGTATAGACATTGTTTGCTTTTTACAGCTCAAGTAAGTAAATTTCAACTTTGTTACAGTATTTTCGCTACTGAAATTGAAAATCAATGCGTATTTTCACATTGGTGTGAGTATTTTGTACTTTTGATAATCAGTGTGTATTCTGCTAAAATAAGTGCGTAAACTATGCCAATAAGCACCTTATCTGGAGCTCTACTGCTATTTGATTATGCATCTTTTTTTACACTGAACACTACTACCGTGAATGGGACCTCCGCCTGCCCAGGCTGTTTGGGAATGTCCGACGAGAATTACAATCTACTCTACGCTATATATGCATGGGCGTAAGTTCTACTTATTGCAAATTTCTAGTGTTAAAGTATAGACCGGATCTGTGACGTAAAGGGTAAAATGCGCTGTCTTTCTGAAGGTTTGGAATTAGATCCTCAGGGCAACCATGATTCAAAATATTTTAAATATTTTAAAAATTTCGAACGAATGGAATGAAGGAAATATACACCAGGGCCCGGTTGCTCAAAGCTTCAGTTAGCTTAACAGACTGTTAAATCCTTAGCATTGCTAAGGATTTAACAGTCTGTTAAGCTAACTGAAGCTTTGAGCAACAGGGCCCTGGCATACAAAGTATGTCAAGGGTATATAGTCTTCGTATTTCCTTCATTCCATTAGTTCGTAATTTTTTGCTTTAAACATTTTTAGCCAGGTTTTTTGAAAAAAAATCCAGGCTATTGGATTGGCGAAAGCCGGGCGGGCGGCGGGCGGGCGGCGTCCACAATCAATGTTAAGTTTTCGTGTTTGAGTCCATTTCTTTGTTACTGTACCACCTAGGACCACCAAACTTTCACAGCTTCATAATCAAGGGGTGCCCACCACATATCACTATCCAACATGTTACTTTTTTTTAACTTGACCCATTTTTTCCGCGTAGTCAACTTAGCCATTTTCAATGTTAAGTTTTCGCGTTTACAATGTTAAGTTTTCGTGTTTAAGTCCATTTCTTTGGTACTGTACCACCTAGGACCACCAAACTTTCACAGCTTCATAATCAAGGGGTACCCACCACATATCACTATCCAACATGTTACTCTTTTTTTTAACTTCACCCATTTTTTCCGCGCAGTCGACTTAGCCATTTTCAATGTTAAGTTTTCGCGTTTACAATGTTAAGTTTTCGTGTTTAAGTCCATTTCTTTGGTACTGTACCACCTAGGACCACCAAACTTTCACAGCTTCATAACCAAGGGTTGCCTACCACATACAACTATCCAACATGTGACCATTTTTTGACCTGCACCTATTATTTCTACGTAATTGACTTAGCCATTTTCAACGTTAACTTTTTAACGTACGTCTGGTTAAAGTTTTTTGGTTAAAACTTTTTCGTTATACTATATCTCTGCAACTGCTTCGCCCATTACCTTGAAACTTCACATGGGTGTTTATCATCATCCATATTTTATTTTTCATTCTAACCCCCAACCGTGCGGCCCCTGTGCCCAATGTCAAGGTCAAATTACTTTGAATTTTTTGTTAATGTTTTTTCGTCTGTCTATCGTGTACTAAATATCTCTAACTGCTTCACCCAATACCTTGATACTTCACATGGGTGTTTATCATCATTGTTGCACCTGCTTGCGGAAAGCGCGATCCTGTGCCCAATGTCAAGGTCAAATTACTTTGAATTTTTTTGTTAAAGTTTTTTCGTGTACTATATCTCTGCAACTGCTTCACCCAATACCTTGATACTTCACATGGGTGTTTATCATCATTGTCGCACCTGCTTGCGGAACGCGCGATCCTGTGCCCTATGTCAAGTTCAAATTACTTTGAATGTTTTTGTTAAAGTTTTTTCGTGTACTATATCTCTGCAACTGCTTTACCCAATACCTTGATACTTCACATGGGTGTTTATCATCATTGTCACACCTGCTTGCGGAACGCGCGATATCGTCGGCATTTTGGCATACGTCCGTCCGTTCGTCCGTGTGTCCGGTTAAAATTTTTTGGTTAAAGTTTTTCCATCTACTATATCTATTTTTTTAGTGTCCATGCCTCGCCCCAAGGCGCGACATGCAGGCCACGGCCATCTAGTCTACAAAAAGTGGGTATAATTATGTTATCCAAGTGTCTATGCTTGGAAAAAACATGGCCTTCGTGGCTTTGCCTCGTTTCTTGTTTTTTAACTTGACCCATTTTTTCCGCGCAGTCGACTTATCCATTTTCAATGTTAAGTTTTCGCGTTTACAATGTTAAGTTTTCGTGTTTAAGTCCATTTCTTTGGTACTGTACCACCTAGGACCACCAAACTTTCACAGCTTCATAACCAAGGGGTGCCTACCACATACAGCTATCCAACATGTGACCATTTTTTTACCTTTACCTATTATTTCTACGTAATTGACTTAGCCATTTTCAACGTTAACTTTTTAACGTACGTCTGGTTAAATTTGTTGGTTAAAACTGTTTCGTTATACTATATCTCTGCAACTGCTTCGCCCATTACCTTGAAACTTCACATGGGTGTTTATCATCGTCCATATTTTCATTCTAACCCCCAACCGTGCGGCCCCTGTGCGCAATGTCAAGGTCAAATTACTTTGAATTTATTTGTTAAAGTTTTTTCGTGTACTATATCTCTGCAACTGCTTCACCCATTACCTTCATACTTCACATGGGTGTTTATCATCATTGTCGCACCCGCTTGCGGAAAGCGCGATATCGTCGGCATTTTGGCATACGTCCGTCCGTCCGTCCGTCCGTCCGCCCGTACGTCCGGGCACACATTAGGGTACTTATGTGGCTAGCCCCACAGGGTTATGGACTTGGTAAAGGATAGGGTTGGTTACAATTAGCCACCTAAAACATCCTTTTATGTGGCTAAAAATCTTTTTATGTGGCTAATATTTAACATGTGATAAGCCACATAAGTATAGTACTGTAAGAACGTCCGTCCGTGTGTCCGGTTAAAGTTTTTTCGTTAAAGTGTTTCCATCTACTATATCTATTTGTTTAGTGTCCATGCCTCGCCCCAAGGCGCGACATGCAGGCCACGGCCATCTAGTCTACAAAAAGTGGGTATAATTATGTTATCCAAGTGTCCATGCTTGGAAAAAACCTGGCCTTCGTGGCTTTGCCTCGTTTCTTGTTATTGTTTGTATTGGCGAGGGTATCCATGAGCCTCTGCTCACTTCTCTAGTTAGGTTTCGCCCTGTCTGTCCTTCTGTCTGTCCGTCCGTTTATTTTTTTTAAATTTTCAGTTTCTCAAATCACCTATGATTTCTGTTTGTCGTCAGCTACTATCTTCATATTGCACACATGCATAACTTAGTAACGATACATCCTCCCACATTAATACAGTTACCCCCTCTCTACTGATCGTACGTTTGTTCGTTCGTCCATCTGTCTGTTTATTTATTTGAAAGTTTTTGTAAGAGTTTCTCAAATCACCTATAATTTCTGTTTGCCTTCAGCTTATATCTTCATATTGCACACATGCATTACTTAGTAACAGTATATTCTTCCACATTAATACAATTACCTTCGCTACTGATTGTACGTCCGTCTGTCTGTTTATTTATTTGAAATATTTTGTAAGAGTTTCTCAAATCACGTATAATTTCTGTTTGCCTTCAGCTAATATCTTCATATTGCACACATGCACGATACATTCTTCCACATTAATACAAACATATGAAAATGCAGTTTATACTGTAAAACGGTTGAACATTTACTTAGTTGAGCTGCAAAAAGCAGCTCAACTTAGTAAATGTTCAATATTTATTACAGTATTTGTACTACTCAATTTAAAAATCAATGCATATTTTCACTTTGCTGTGAGTATTTTGTACTCCCACTGTTGATAATCAATGTATATTCTGCTAAAATAAATGCGTAAAATACGCCAAGACGCACCTTATCTGGAGCTCTTATATTTTTCAGAAGTGCTGTGGTAGTCATTGGTGCTGGATTCTTCATTGATAAGATGGGGAATCGAAGTAAGTCACTTATCAGGAAAATAATTATAATAACCCCTATACGATAGCAAGGGGGTATACTGCTTTGCTCTTGAGGTTCTGTCAGTACCGTATATCTTTTCTGTACACATGTCGGTCCATGGTAATTTGCGTCAAAAAGATTGTAAGAGTTTCTCCATAAAGCTATAACTTTTATATTTGTTATTAATGGATGGATTACTTTAATATGTGACACCGGGTCGCCGGAAAACACTTTTGTAACATTTTGCTCCATATATGCCATAATTTCCACATACCGTAACTTTAATTATTTCTTTAATATTTGGAAACTTTCTAAATGTGGACACAAATGGGAGCGTTAACATAACCAAGACCATTTTTACATTCACATAAGCGCTGAAACAATTAGCCAGGGCTCCAGATAAGGAATTAGTAATTGGGTATTTTTACTCCATCAGTTCTTAAGCAATTGTGTATTTCAAAATTTGAATTGGGTAGAATAAAATCACACTACTGTTTACATATCAACAGACATCAATTATTGAATAGTTTGCTTCGAAATGAAAACAAGTCTTGGCATTTCATTAGAATTGTCTCCTTGGAAATACCAAGATGTGTTTTCTTAGAAAATAAGAAAAATATGCTATTTTTATGGTCTGTTTATTGTTTTCATCATGATAAAGGTACCATAAAATTTGTATTGCTTTTTGATACTCGCTACTTCTGCTTTTAATTGGGTTCTCAAAAGATATGAAAATTACTTGCAAAAAGTGAAGATCCTGATGAGACGGCTTGTCATGAGCCGGCTTATCTGGATCTACACTGTTTGCAAATTCCACTATACAGGCCTGTGGTGTTGAAAGGGTTAACATTTTGCTGAAACCTGATTTACAGTACAACATCTCTAATCATCTCTTGTTTTCGAGAAGTTTCGCTGTACTAGTATTCAAAAGTTAATTTTCTTAAAATTTCAGTTGGTGTGTTCATATTTTCCTTCCTGTGTGTATTGGGATCGTCGACGTTCGCGGCGGGTGCCATGCTGAAGGGAACGTCCGCCATGCTGCCTGTTATGTTGATAGGCCGACTGTTGTTCGGCTCGGGAAATGGCTCGCTGACAAGTACGTCTATATAGAGTGTAGAGACCAGTCTAATAAGTGGCATGACGGTGGCTCTGAAACATTGAGCTTATGGGATTTGTAACCAGTGTAGTTCTTGATCAAATAGCACACTCCTGTAGCCTGATAACGTTATGTCAAATGTATTTCTTGTTAGAAGCTCGACAGGTGTTTCATTGATGGACTGGCAAACAGTGCAGACCCTGATTAGACTGCGCATATGCGCAGGCTGATCTGGGGGCTACACTGGTCGCATTATACATAAGCCCCATTTCTCCATTCGCAGCCACATAAATAGGTTACAAAACTTTGAAAATCACGAGTAACTTCCTTTGAGACTACATCTTAAAACATAGTGTGGAAACGTTCGGCACTACAGATCGGAAACTATCAAATACAACGGTGTATTGTTACACCACATGAGTTGGGTACTGGACGACATTAATGTGGTGTCATGTGGAGGGACATTACACCTGTGTAGTTTTACACAACAGTAGTGTAGTGCTACACAACATTTGTGTGGTGTTACACGATATTCATGTGGTTTTACATGACATTAATGTAATCTAATATACTTTATGTCCCTGGCTGAATGTACACTGTCCCAATCGTCACGTGTGTCACGACACCACTGCCGTGTAACACGGCACCTATTTTCTAATTTGTGTCATGTTACAGGGCACGATACACACGAACACGATATGCTAATTATAAAAAAATAACACAAACTTGGTGTCCTCATTAACCCTTTGAACCCGAAATCCCGCTATATCGGTTTATGCAAAAAGTGCAGATCCAGATGAGCCGGCTCATCAGGATCTGCACTTTTTGAAAGTAATCAAAGTTTAATATTTTTGAGAACAAAAACACCCCCTTTTCATAAATGGACGAATCTGAAAATCATTTTGTGACCATTGGATTGGTTGGAACATTATCATATCACAGTCCCTTCCAGTTACTTAGGGTTCAAAGGGTTAAAAACACGAACACGAGACGAACACGAAGCTAACACGACGCAAATAGTGCAATTACACGGTGACCCCGCTGTATTGTAACGTCCCTATGTCGTATCCGTCTTCAAGAATACGGTATAAATCAGATATTTCCTGTTCACGCAGGGGAATGGTAGCGGGCCCTCGTGAATCTGGGTAGGGAAATTTAACGACTATATCTACTTGGCAATGAAAAGACGACAGTGACGAGATTTTAGTAACATCTGATATTTTGATAATAGTTCTAACATGCAGTATTACTCAACGTGTACAATTAAAGAGTGGTGACAAACTATGATAACGATGAGGGTGATCTGATGATGGACAGATAATGACTAATATGAGATGTACACATAGCAAGATACAAAAGCACAACAGGCGACTGTGACTCAAGAAAGGATATTAGCACATGTAAACACGGACTAGATGTATGCTAAAATCTGGCGGAACATCACACTAACGCAAACCCAAGTCAGGGTGGGGAATCACGAAGCTGGGGTTGGGAAATAATGCTGGGTGGGGGAGTCACACAGCGGGGATCACGAAGCTGGGGTGGGAAATAATGCTGGGTGGGGGAGTCACACAGCGGGGATCAACGAAGCTGGGGGTGGGAATAATGCTGGGTGGAAGTCACACAGCGGGGATCACGAAGCTGGGGTGGGAATAATGCTGGGTGGGGGAGTCACAGCGGGGATCACGAGCTGGGTGGGACGAGCGAAGTGGTGGAAATACTGCTGGGTGGGGGAGTTCACACAGCGGGGGGATCCGAAGTCTGGGGGTGGATAATGTGGGTGGGGAGTACACCGCGGGCATCACGGGGGGAAGCTGGGAAGGTGGGAATAATGCGGGGTGGGGGAGTCACAAGGGCGGGGATCACGAAGTGGGGGTGGGAAAATAATGCTGGGTGGGGGAGTCACACCAGCGGGGATCACGAAGCTGGGGGAGGGAAAATAATGTGGGTGGGGGAGTCACACAGCGGGGATCACGAAGCTGGGGTGGAACTAATGCTGGGTTGGGGGAGTCACAGCGGGATCACGAAGCTTGGGGTGGGGAAATACTGGGCTGTGGGGGGAAAGTCACACAGCGGGGATCCACGAAGGCTGGGGGTGGGGGGGAAAAATGCTGGGTGGGGGGGAGTCACACAGCGGGGATCACGAAGCTGGGGTGGGAATAAAAAATGCGGGTGGGGGAGTCCACACAGCGGGGATCACGAAGCTGGGTGGAATAATGCTGGTGGGGGAGTCACACACGGGGATCACGAAGCTGGGGGGGGAAATAATGCGGGGTGGGGGGAGTCACACAGCGGGATCCACGAACTGGGTGGAAATAATGCTGGGTGGGGGAGTCACACAGCGGAGGGTCAGGAAGCTGATGGAGACTAATGTTGGGTGGGGAGTCACACAGCTTGGTGGGGATTACACAGCAGGTGGGGCACACAGCAGGGGTGGGGAGTCGCACAGCCGGGGGTGGGTCACGAAGCATTGGGTGGGAATCATGACACATAGCTGAATGGGGGGGGGGGCACACAACAGCTAGGACGCATGCCAATGGAATTGGGATCACCTAACAGGGGTGGGAGGGGGGCTCGAAGTTAGGGTGAGGCGTCACACAGCATGGTGGTCATGAAGCTCAAATTGGGAATCGTATCGCAATTGGGAAAAAGTGGGTGGGGTAATGGGATATTGGCATTATTATGGTTCCAGCCAATATTAATAATCAATAATGTCAGACTGACGTTCAAATCATCACATCTCACGACTAACGGACCATTGGTAACATCGTCGGTGAGTAATGTTTAAGGGGGGGGGGGGATATTTGGGCCTTGGGAGTTCTGAGACGCGAGTTGCGTCTCGAGTTGCGTCGCTCGGGACAAAGTCGCCAACTGACAGTTTCACTCCTATTTATAGGTGTTGTCAGGCCGAGTTGGACAAGTTCCGTGACTTACGGAACTTGTCCAACCTCCCGCATAGTGATTGGCTAGATTGTATGGACGGAATATTCCGATCAGACACGAGCCAAAACAAGCACAGCCAGTAAACATGGCGGCTGCATTCAACACACACAGGAAATGCCAACAAACTATTGTGAATTATAACGAACTAAACAAGTTTCCTGGTGTGTGAAGACGACAATCATAAACTATTGACACTTGTGAACATTCAGGCATGCATCTGAGATCGTGGTAAGTTGTGTGCATAAAATGACAGACGTGTTTTGTTGTCCAAAATGTGTGATAAATTCGAAGCGAGGAATACGCAATGCACATCTGTGTATAGCGATGCTTCGCTGGCTGGGTCGCTTCATTACCCCGCCTGTTCGACCAGAGTTCGTCCTCGAACTCATGACATACGGCTATTTGTACATGTAAATGAGATTTATCACCAAATATTTCTAACACGCTCCAAACATGTATGAATGCTTTGCAGTCTGGTCTCTACATTTTACTTGAGTCAATTAACATATTCTATGTGCGGCGATAAAATGTGACCCTGCCAAGACTACAGAACATGTGACATGGTCAATAATACGTTCCTTACTACTTCTAATCAAATTGTACTATCAGTACATCTACTAACAACACGATCATGTGAACTTCTCCTAATCATGTATCGGTATGGCACTAATGCTTACTGTGGGTGTTGGCATCGCTATTCAGAATTCATATAATATTTCCCTTGGTCACGTAAACTATGGAAAGCTATATTAAAATGTATCTACTTTCGTAGAATATGAAAACTTGAACATCAGTGAGTCAACATCAACGCAAAACACTCGCCTCGGATACCAATACTAAACTCTATTATATCTATTCTATTTATTTCCAGGTACCTCATTAAACTGCTATATGAAAGTTAATTGATAGTGTCGCTGCTGCCATTTCGACCGCCAACCATATATTCGTGGCAAATGAACATTTCGAATAACAAATGACCAAGATATGAATGCTAATCCGAATGCCAACAGGATGACCACGGGAAACGCACAAATAGCAAAGTTTAACTCATTTGCTGTACCTTCAGCAATAATATGTGTTACTCGTACACAAATATCAGACATGCATCTTACCATTTGCATGTCTGCACTGTTACTTCACTCAACATGAACTAATTGTTTCTGTATGTTTCTCTTAATTAGCAATCTAGTTAAAAAATCCTCTATTTACCATCAGGTTAAGACCCTCGCAGTTCAAGTTGTCTCCATTGCAATTGACAAATAAGATGCACAACTAAAAAACTTAACATAGCAATTCACACTCTCTGCGTGGCCACGCGCATTCATACCACATACATTAAATCCCACACACACAAAAGAGAAAAATGTGCATACTATGTCATTTTCAGGATACACTTGACCTCCATACTCAATGATAGTGTACGCCAAGCATATTTGATAGATATGATAGTTCCAACGACATGGTACTGTCATATCTGGGTCAGCGTACTATCACTCAGATCCTAATAAAAAAAATACAACACATTGTGTTCTGTATCTATTGTTCCTATTTCACTATTCCTGACTTATAAGTATACGCTATCCATGTTCTTAAACGCGAATATTTAATATTTACGCGAAAACATTCAAGTTTATATTGGGTATAAGCGCACATATTTGTCCTGTGTAAAATGTGCCTGTTCCGTAGTGACGTCCTGCACTACGGCTATTATCGCGAACTTATACCACACGCGTATTTAACGTCTGATTTTGCGGAAAATCTATCCTCGTGTATGGTGGTTCCGCCGATGGCCCATGTATGGCAAATGATCCGTCGGCATCGTCGTCAGTAGCTATCGCGTTGTAGCGTTTCCACGGGTGGTCCTCATCAGGTAATCGCTCGTCAGCATTTGCGTCGTCTGTGAACATCGCATCGGTGGTTCGTCTCACGCCCGATATACGTGTGGGGCGGTATCACGCATCGTATCGTCATCATCATCTAACGCGTCGATTATCGCCCGTTTCCTCCAAGGATTACGTCTCGTCGTCATGTCGTATAGGAAACGTACGCCTCCTGGCGTAGATGGAATATAGTCTTCGCACCGAACGCAGACTCGTTAATACGTTTATTATATGTGTGGGGGTGGGTCTATGGCGGGGTGGCCAGGAAAGGGAGTCGACGTGCAATGGTCAGTGTATATGGTGTATGTCAGCATCGTTAAATTCGGGCAGAGTTAGGTTGCCACCAACATCAACATTGGCGATGCACAGTCGCCTTGTGGGAGAGGAAGGTTATGGGTGTGCTGGGGAGGGCAGGGAGGGGGGATGGGGTGGGTGGGGTGAAGCGGGGAAACTCGGATGAGGGGGTGTATGTGGTGGGGATATGGGGTAACCTCGGAACGAGTGTGTATACAGTGGGAAACTGGAATGTGGGGTATATGGGGTGGGGTAAGCGGGGAAACTCGGGCACGAGTTTTTTAATACAGTTGGACACTGCGATTGGGGTATGTATGGGGTGGTGGGAAAACTGGGATGGAGTTGTGTATTTGTGGGGAAGCGGGGAACTCGGGTACGAGTTTTTTTATAAAGTGGAACACTGGGATGTTAGTTGCGTATGGGGTGAGGAAGCGGGTAACGGACAGGCACGTGTTTTATGGCCAGGTTTCGTGCAATTATATATCACTATCGCTGTTTTACGTTGAGGACACGCGTACCGGAGATGCCCTCGCTGCTTGCAATTGTAACAGGAGCGTCGTTCCACGGCCTTTAACATCGGCCCCACTGTCCGGGGTTGTTTTGCGCTCGTCCGTCTAATGTTGGCCATGATTTCTGCTACATCATGTAGCAACTTGTTTTTTTTCATTATTTGCATTTATTGACCGTATATATTCTCTATGTTCGCTGTAGTTTTTTTTCACTTTTCTCAACTTGCCTCATATAGCATCGCTCTTTATTATTTTTCGCGGCAGTTTCTAATTTCATAGCAATTCTCAGAGCGTCTTCTATCGTCGTTGGCTCTTTTACTAGGATCCAGCGTTCGATATCCCAATTGTTCAATGCTTTAACAAAGCAATCTCGTGCAATTTCTTGTCTATGGTTATATGGGATTGTCGGCTATGCCAAACGCGTCAGCCGTTTAATATCGTGAGCCAATTCCGGTAGTGGTTCGTCTACTTTTCGAAGACGTTGTTTCAATTCAGTTTTATATGTTGTCGTTTGTGTTTCGGTCTGAAACCTGTTGGTCAGAGCCGTTACTAGCGAGTTGTAATCGGTTCTGGTATCTGGGTCAAGTTCACTGAGTACAGCTATTGCCTCGCCGCACAAGCTGCACGCTAACTTGACTGCTTTCATTTCATTGTCCCAGTTATTTCCGTGTGCCGCGATACCGAATTGCAGGAGATATTCATGCCAGTTTCCATTTCCGTCAAAATTACCTATTTCCACGAACTGACCTGGATTTTTGTATATACTGGGCAATTGCACACACTTTCCCGTGGTTGGGGGACGCGGGAACCACTATCATGTCTATGTATGATAACTTCTTGGGACATGGACCTCCTGTTATGTGCGTGATCTGACAGGCATATGAATTGGTACACGCACGGGCTCGCGATTATCTAAGTTCAACGGCAATGGATCGCTGTAATTAATTTTACGTTTTCTGCCGGGTTCCAGGTTATGTTGGTCATTCGATTCAAGCCTCTGTAGAATCAAATTAATTTGAGATTTTAATTGTTTTACCTCATTTCTTAGAGACTTAATCTCCGCACGCAGTTCACATTCGCATGACTTTTCGCACGACTCTGTATTATTCAAGCGGCAATGGGTTATGTATCCACTGTCACTGGTTACCATACAATTAACTTGATCACCTGTCGTGACAGGTACAGTGTCATGGTTATTGGGAGAGAAGTTCAGGCAATTGTTTTGGACCGTGGGGTCAAGGGGAGACATTCGACCTTCCCGAGTAGGGACGTACACATTTCCGGGATCACCGTCGTCACTACATTCAAGAGACGCCATTTTATTAACTATATGTCGCAACTGTCTGGTTTGGGGTAATATGGGGATGGGGGAATGGGCCAGAGTGTAGGAAACATCGATTACGAACAGAAAATAGATTCCACTCACTCGCTCGCACTCCGCATTTCGCCGCAGTGCATATTACCATGAGTGATTTTTGTGTGTATGCCCTTCCCTATTGGAAATTCCGAAGTGACTATGTGGACAGAGACGGCAATGGTAATTCTTGAAGCAACATAAGGGTACGTTTCGGCTCTACTGGTTTATTATATCTGCCACCGCTGCCACCAAATTTGTAACGTCCCTGGTCGTATCCGTCTTCAAGAATACGGTATAAATCAGATATTTCCTGTTCACGCAGGGGAATGGTAGCGGGCCCTCGTGAATCTGGGTAGGGAAATTTAACGACTATATCTACATTGGCAATGAAAAACAAACGACAGATGCCACGAGATTTTAGTAACATCTGATATTTTGATAATAGTTCTAACATGCAGTATTACTCAACGTGTACAATTAAAGAGTGGTGACAAACTATGATAACGATGAGGGTGATCTGATGATGGACAGATAATGACTAATATGTGGATGTACAACTTACACATAGGCTAAGATAACCAAAAGCACAACAGGCGACTGTGAGAGTAAGCAGACTCAAGAAAGGATATTAGCACATGTAAACACGGACTAGATTTATGCTAAAATCTGGCGGAACATCACACTAACGCAAACACAAGTAAGGGTGGGGAATCACGAAGCTGGGTTGGGAAATAATGCTGGTGGGGGAGTCACACAGCGGGGATCACGAAGCTGGGGTGGGAAATAATGCTGGGTGGGGGAGTCACACAGCGGGGATCACGAAGCTGGGGGTGGGAATAATGCTGGGTGGGTGGGTAAGTCACACAGCGGGGATCACGAAGCTGGGGTGGGAATAATGCTGGGTGGGTAGTCACACAGCGGGGATCACGAAGCTGGGGGTGGGAATAATGCTGGGTGGGGAGTCACACAGCGGGGATCACGAAGCTGGGGTGGGAATAATGCTGGGTGGGGGAGTCACACAGCGTGGATCACGAAGCTGGGGTGGGAATAAAAATGCTGGTGGGGAGTCACACAGCGGGATCACGAAGCTGGTGGTGGGAAATAATGGCTGGGGTGGGGGAGTCACACACGGGGATTACGAAGCTAGGGTGGGAAATAATAGCTGTGGGATTCACACAGCGGGATCACGAATCTGGGTGAAATAATGCTGGGTGGGGGAGTCACACAGCGGGGACACGAAGCTGGGGGGTGGGGAAATAATGCTGGGTGGGGAGGGGTCACAACAGCGGGGATTCAACGAAAGCTGGGGTGGAAATACATGCTGGGTGGGGTGGAGTCACACAGCGGAGGGTCAGGAAGCTGATGGAGACTAATGTTGGGTGGGGAGTCACACAGCTTGGTGGGGAATTACACAGCAGGTGGCACACAGCAGGGGTGGGGAGTCGCACAGCCGGGGGTCACGAAGCTTGGGTGGGAATCATGACACATAGCTGAATGGGGGGGGGGGGCACACAACAGCTAGACGCATGCCAATGGAATTGGGATCACCTAACAGGGGTGGGAGGGGGGCTCGAAGTTAGGGTGAGGCGTCACACAGCATGGTGGTCATGAAGCTCAAATGGGAATCGTATCGCAATTGGGGAAAAAGTGGGTGGGGTAATGGGATATTGGCATTATTATGGTTTCCAGCCAATATTAATAATCAATAATGTCAGACTGACGTTCAAATCATCACATCTCACGACTAACGGACCATTGGTAACATCGTCGGTGAGTAATGTTTAAGGGGGGGGGGGGGGATATTTGGGCCTTGGGAGTTCTGAGACGCGAGTTGCGTCTCGAGTTGCGTCGCTCGGGACAAAGTCGCCAACTGACAGTTTCACTCCTATTTATAGGTGTTGTCAGGCCGAGTTGGACAAGTTCCGTGACTTACGGAACTTGTCCAACCTCCCGCATAGTGATTGGCTAGATTGTATGGACGGAATATTCCGATCAGACACGAGCCAAAACAAGCACAGCCAGTAAACATGGCGGCTGCATTCAACACACACAGGAAATGCCAACAAACTATTGTGAATTATAACGAACTAAACAAGTTTCCTGGTGTGTGAAGACGACAATCATAAACTATTGACACTTGTGAACATTCAGGCATGCATCTGAGATCGTGGTAAGTTGTGTGCATAAAATGACAGACGTGTGTTGTCCAAAATGTGTGATAAATTCGAAGCGAGGAATACGCAATACACATCTGTGTATAGCGATGCTTCGCTGGCTGGGTCGCTTCAGTATGTGATCCAATACCATACTGTGACAGTAGATATTTTTCTAAGTTCAAGCAGCGTACTTTCATTCCCTGTTGTTACGTTGCAGTTGTACAGGACCGAATTACGGTCTACTGGTTCAAAAACAAGGAGTTGGCCCTGGCGTTCGGTATCACCATCGCGTTCTCTCGTCTCGGCAGTATTCTCAACTTCTTCCTGACACAGAACTTCGTGGAGACGTATGGTCTAAAGTGGACTCTCTGGGCAGGTGTGTATAGACCTGGGGGCCGTTTCACTAAACTTCGTACAACTAAAATGTTCGTAAGTGCAAAATTATGATAGTCTGTAAATTTCACAACAATATTTACTTGTAAACAATTATGGATTTACATGTATAGAGCATTGGCTGCATATGCAGTGTATGCTCAATAAATGTGAATCCATTAATTGAAATTTCCAGACAAACTGGGCAGATGAGTATATACCAGTTTTATAAATGAGACACGCCAATGTGATTTTGTACCTTCGGACATCTGTGTAATTTCATGAAATACGTTAAATGGCATCAAATGTTGACACATTTTTGAACATTTTGTCAACTTTTGACTTTATTTATGAAAAATATTGTAAATTTTGTAACAGTATTTAAGGAAATTAAGCAGATGTCCGAAGATATAAAATCTCGTGGTGTGTCTCAAATGTGGCTGTGAATGGAGAAATGGGGCGTGTAGGATTTGTGTCCAATATAGCTCCTGATCAAATAGCACACTCTTGTAGCATTATAACGATGTTTATTGCTTGTTAGAAGTGATTGATGGAATGGTGAACAGTGCAGATCCTGTTCAGACTGTGCGGATGCACAGGCTGATCTGGATCTACACTGGTTGCAAAACCTATAAGCCCCATTTCTCCCATCAGAGACGCAATTACGAAGTAAGTTACCAAACTTGGAAAATCATGAATAACTTCCCTTAGAAATTGTTCCCGTGCCTGATAAATAGTGAATACCTTAGTGACTTTCGTTATCAAGTTTTATCAGGCAAGGCTAGGAAACGTGCCGGAGTTCCTTAGCTCGGCAAGGAAGTCCTACCCTTTCTGAGCCAAGCCTGATAAAACTTAACCCTTAGATTGCTACTCACAACAATTGTCATCTGCTGTTGCCTTTATATCTTGCCTTATTTCTCAATAAAAACATGGTTTGACAGCACTTCAGAATCATTTCCAATGGAAATGATTCTGAAGTGCTGTCAAAGCATGTCGTAAATTATTCTAAAGTGCTGTCAAAGCATGTTTTTGATGATAAAATGGAAAATAGAAAATAAACAGCAGACGACAAAAAAAATAAGACATTGGTCTAAGGGTTAGTACCAAAATACACTAGTGTGGCATTCTATTTATCAGGTAACATTTTGTTCTACAGGATGTGCAAATATCAGGTGATTTGCCTTGAACATAACACGGACTTGCTCGTGCTGCATCAATACATTGACATCATTCAGTAACATCATGTGACATGCTTGGACCAATGAACATCAGCGAAGGTAGTTTTGCATGTCAGTTGTTTTTAGCCAGGTTTTTTGGAAAAAAAATCCAGGCTATTGGATTGGCGAAAGCCGGGTGGGCGGGCGGCGGGCGGGCGGCGTCCACAATCAATGTTAAGTTTTCGTGTTTGAGTCCATTTCTTTGTTACTGTACCACCTAGGACCACCAAACTTTCACAGCTTCATAATCAAGGGGTGCCCACCACATATCACTATCCAGCATGTTACTTTTTTTTTAACTTGACACATTTTTTCCGCGCAATCGACTTAGCCATTTTCAATGTTAAGTTTTCGCGTTTTCAATGTTAAGTTTTCGTGTTTAAGTCCATTTCTTTGGTACTGTACCACCTAGGACCACCAAACTTTCACAGCTTCATAATCAAGGGGTGCCCACCACATATCACTATCCAACATGTTACTTTTTTTTTAACTTCACCCATTTTTTCCACGCAGTCGACTTAGCCATTTTCAATGTTAAGTTTTCGCGTTTAAGTCCATTTCTTTGGTACTGTACCACCTAGGACCACCAAACTTTCACAGCTTCATAATCAAGGGGTGCCCACCACATATCACTATCCAGCATGTTACTTTTTTTTTAACTTCACCCATTTTTTCCGCGCAGTCGACTTAGCCATTTTCAATGTTAAGTTTTCGCGTTTAAGTCCATTTCTTTGGTACTGTACCACCTAGGACCACCAAACTTTCACAGCTTCATAATCAAGGGGTGCCCACCACATATCACTATCCAACATGTTACTTTTTTTTTAACTTGACCCATTTTTTCCGCGCAGTCGACTTAGCCATTTTCAATGTTAAGTTTTCGCGTTTACAATGTTAAGTTTTCGTGTTTAAGTCCATTTCTTTGGTACTGTACCACCTAGGACCACCAAACTTTCACAGCTTCATAACCAAGGGGTGCCTACCACATACAACTATCCAACATGTGACCATTTTTTTACCTTCACCTATTATTTCTACGTAATTGACTTAGCCATTTTCAACGTTAACTTTTTAACGTACGTCTGGTTAAAAATTTTTTGGTTAAAACTTTTTTTATTTTTGTTATACTATATCTCTGCAACTGCTTCGCCCATTACCTTGAAACTTCACATGGGTGTTTATCATCGTCCATATTTTCACTCTAACCCCCAACCGTGCGGCCCCTGTGCGCAATGTCAAGGTCAAATTACTTTGACTTTATTTCTTAAAGTTTTTTTGTGTACTATATCTCTGCAACTGCTTCACCCATTACCTTGATACTTCACATGGGTGTTTATCATCATTGTCGCACCCGCTTGCGGAAAGCGCGATATCGTCGGCATTTTGGCATCCGTCCGTACGTACGTCCGTGTGTCCGGTTAAAGTTTTTTCGTTAAAGTTTTTCCATCCACTATATCTATTTTTTTAGTGTCCATGCCTCGCCCCAAGGCGCGACATGCAGGCCACGGCCATCTAGTCTACAAAAAGTGGGTATAATTATGTTATCCAAGTGTCCATGCTTGGAAAAAACATGGCCTTCGTGGCTTTGCCTCGTTTCTTGTTAAATTTCAATATTACGTTAGTAACACCTGCCATTTTTGAATAACTCCTGAACCACTTCACCAATTTTGATAATATTTGGCCACAATGTGTATCTAGGAAGGGTTCTTTCTTTTGCATATGACCCACTTCCGACCGCCCAAGGTCAAAGTCACTGAGGACTTGTGTTCACCTTGTATGTAAGGCACATTTTATAAGCCAAAAATGTTAAAAATAAAATTCTTTCTTTTTTTTATTATCAGGGCTGCCATAATAAGCTTCATTTAACAATGTCATTTATTGTTTCCATATTGTACTGCATATGGGTTGTAGAGTTAATCTACATTTCTAATGTATTCCTTTACAGGTGCAATGTTATGTGGTCTGGGGTTCATATCAGCCATTGTTGTGACTTTGCTGGATGTCTTTGGTGTGAAACAGTTGGGTGATACAGAGACACTGATGTCGGAGTCGAACAAATTGGTAAGGACAGAGCTCCAGATAAGCTGCGTATTTGCTTAAATACCCAATTAAAATTGCCAAAAACCCAATTGAAATCAGAAGTAGCGAGTATCAAAAAGTAATAAAAATGTTATGGTACCTTTATTGTGCAGCAGAAAACAATACACAGACCACAAATATAGCATATTTTTCTGATTTTCTCAGAAAACACGTCTTGGTATTTCATTAGAATTGTCTCCAAGGAGACAATTCTAATGAAATGCCAAGACTTATTTTCATTTCAAAGCAAACTATTCAACAATTGCTGTCTGTTGATGTGTAAACAGTAGTGTGATTTTATTTTACCCAATTAAAATTTTGAAATACCCAATTGCTTGACAGAAATGATGGAGTGACAATACTCAATTTTACTAATTCCTTATCTGGAGCCCTGTAAGGATGTTTGTCTCCTCCACATTTATAGTGGAAAGTGAGACATAGCGGTCACACTTCCGGTGTAGGTATTGTTGTTGTAATAGCGAAATTGGCATTATAAATCATCTTCGAAGACCTACATTGGCTAAGCCAATGTAGGTCTTCGAAGATGATTTATAATGCATAGCTCTGCAGAAATGTATACTTTCATTACAAATAGTTGAACTATTATCTTAACGATTTCCACACTACAGCCCTCTATATCGGTGTTTGCCAACAGTTTAAATCCAGATAAGCCAGCTTGTGATAGGTCATCTCATCAGGATCTGCACTGTTTGTCGCGCCTGCTTGCGGACAGTGCGATATAGTCGGCACATTGGCGTATGTACTATCTAGTTGCAAGTAATTTTCATATTTTCATTTTGTGACAATTGGATTGGTCGGAAAATTAACGTATGAAAATCCATTCCAGTTATTTAGGGGTGAAAGGGTTAAATAATGATTGGAATATAAGAAGCATACAGCATATAAAAGTCTAGATGTTTTCAATTAAATTTCTGTAACAATGACATACAAATACATTTATTGTACACTGTACATATACCATGGTGTCGGCTAATTCTGCTTTCCAAACAAATGTATATGGCATTAACATCCCCATATTCGCTAAAAATTTCCGGAATATTCAATGCAGTTCAAAGACGTCTGTGCAGGTAAAATGTCATAACGTTCTGACGTCAGTAAGTTACGAAAATTGTGTGATGTATGACATCACATGCGTGTTTTCAATGTCATAGTTGTTATCCTAATACTGTGCATCTCGTAGTGTAAACAAAATGGTGAACAGCTTTAAACTGGATCAGCATAGCAAAATTGGTATTAAACTTGAAGCAGAACTATCCAGTGACATCATGAGAGGTTAGTTTCCTAGTTGAACAGTTAATTTAGTAAATAAGACAGTTATTCCATCTGACAGCAGGGTCTGAGGATTTTACACATTTTGACTATATTCGGAATAACTTTTTACCAAACTATCGGAATGTGCCACAGTGTAGCAATTAATCAGCTTGTTTATTCCGAAATTCACATATTTTATTATAGGAATGAATGGCCTTTTTGTGGAATTTATCGGGGTATAAACTTGGAAACTTTCCAAGTTTATATCCCCAATAAATTCCACAAAAAGGTCATTAAATTCCTTATAATTCCAGCATTTTAAATAAATTCATCAAGAAATGTGTTTATTTTCCGTTTTCTTAAGAATTATTTTAACTGCGCCTCACGGTTACGGAAAGTGGTTCGGCGTGGGAGTTTATTGGGAAATAAATTTTGAACAGAGACTTGCTACGGGCCAATCAAATGTTAGGGAATTGTGTAAATATTTTTGTGCTGGAATTATTATGACGTACACAAGGCTGAATTTGACGTGAATTGTGCATTAACTGATGCGCAGAATTAGCCGAAATTACACTGTTAGTAGTTATTCTCTGTTTCAGCGGGTTACAGATATAAAGTACTTTTCTCTGTCCTACTGGCTGTTGGCGTTGACCATTATGTTCTTCTACAACGGCGTATTTCCATTTGTAGCAAATTCTAGGTATACTCCATGTTTACTGATACAGTGGCCGGGAACCGTCCCAGGGTGTCCCATTTAGAGAGGTTCCACTGTAATATGAGACACACCATGTGATTTTGTACCTTTGGACATCTGCGTAATTTCATTAAATACGTTTACAAAACGATATTTTTCACAATAATGTACTCTGAAACTTTTGTCAACATTTGATGCCATTTACGGAAAATATTGTAAATTTTGTAAACGTATTTCATGAAATTACGCAGATGCCCAGGTACAACATCACGTGGCGTGTCTCATATTTGTTGTACAAACACTGTCATACAAGTTGGTGTTCTTTGCAATTGTGAATATTGTAAAAATCCTTAACATTCAGACACAATTTATTCTGGGAAACACAAAATAATATATGGTTTCGCGCAGCAAAGAATGTCCAATTATTTACGATTAATATGGTTGTACCACCATAACAATGTATTTGGATACATTTTACTTTTTGAAAGCCCTATTTTATAGGGTTTCTACGTGGATGCACATGCTGACCTGGATCTACAATGGTCGCAAAACACAAGAGCCCCATTTATGCAGTCACAGACACATACAAATGAATTTATTTCCACATGCGGTGAACAAGTTTCGGGATGGGTTGTGGCCTGGATGTTAGAGCACTGGACTTCAATACGAGAGGTTGTGGGTTCAGTGCCTACCATAGGCAGGAAAAATACTTACATACAGTAGAACCTCTCTAAACCGGTTTAGAGAGGTTCCACTGTAATTAAGCACTCCATGAAGACTTTGTGTCATTTGCAATCATAAACAGACATATCAATGAATTAAAATACAATGAAGCTCATCTAAATTAAACACAATGGCGTCCACAGGATTTCCGGTTTATATAGGTTCCGCTGTAGTATTTTCATTCCACTGGTCTTCCGGATGCGACTGTAAACCGAGGTCTGTCTCTAAATGACGTTAGCTGTTATTGGGACATTAAACCCATTTACTTTTTTTTTCACAGCAAGTTTATCCACATGAAGTACCAGGACAAGTACCACTTCAGTCAGCAACAATCGGCCTACCTGTCTGGCTCAGTGTACGACGTTTCCATAATTGTCTCCCCTTTCCTGGGTGGATTGATTGTAAGTAGCCGATGCTCTGTGGTCTAGGGAGTACAGCATTGGACTTCAATGCCGGAGGTTGTGAGTTCAAACCCACCCTTGACGTGAAAAAATACTTTCAGTATTTTCTATCACCACGGGTCTTTTGGATGAAACCAAGGTGCCGTCTCTATATGACCGTAGCTGTTCTTGGGACGTTAAACCCATTCACTTTTTATGCCCCCCTGTCTCGGTAGAACCGGAAGCATATAATGTTTGGACTGTGTGTCCTTGAGTCCACCGTCTGTGTGTCCGGCACATTAAGAAGTTCGCCGGAGTTTCTCAATTATGTCAAACTTCTATATCCCTTGAAGCTTACTTAAATATTTCAACACAGTATACCTGTTGATAAATGCCACACATCCGTGCTGCCCTTGATATGACCTCGACCTTTGATCTTCACAATTTTGAACTTTTTCCCACATTAAGAAGTTCGTCGGAGTTTCTCAATTCTGTCATAAATTCTATATTATTTGATATATTACTTTAATAGTTCAATACATCATACTTGTGGGCAAATGCCACACATCCTTGCTACCCTTAATATGACCTCGACAACTTTTAACTTTTTCCCATATTAAGAAGTTCTCAGAGTTACATCAATTGTCATAATTGCTATATCCCTTGATGGATTACTTTGATATATCAATTCACCATACTTCTGGACATATGCCACACATCCATGCAGCCCTTAATATGACCTTGACCTTTTGACCTTCATAACTGTGTTTATGAATACTTATCACAAGTGCTTAATTAACTTTGCCACAGTTTATCCAATCTGCCACTGGGGGCATTCGTGTGCCGACAGGCCACATTTCTTGTTTTTAGCTCGACTATACATCAATAACACCTGACCTATATTTTACCTTGACCTATATTTAACCTTGACTTACTTAGTTATTTCCCCTTGGTTAAGGTTTGTACTCAAACTTGGTTAAGGTTTATAGTCAAGCTTGTATATAGAATACTCCTGGGCCTACAGCAACCATACTTGGACAACTTCATCTCCTAGTGATGTACATCAATAATCCCTGACCTATATTTGACCTTGACCTACTTTTACCCTTGAATTACTTTGTTAATTTCCCTTGGTTAAGCTTTTTAGTCAACCTTGGTTAAGGTTTTTATGCGGGCCGCGGCCACCTTCTTTGTCAAGCTATGTGTACATCGACAACCCTCGTAGTAGAGCTATGCTGTTCTCCTACAGCTCTTGTTATTATACTGAATTTATTACATTATCACAGCCATTTTGGCTGTGATAATGTAATAAATACAGTATAATAATTCTGCATACCAGGGGCGCCGGAAGCAAATACATATTGGGGAGGCAAATTATTGTAAGTGGGCGCTGAACTGTGACAAGTCTCAGTCACAGGTGATGGGAACAACTAATCTGATAGTCTGTTGTTACTTGTATAGATACAAGGTGCACAACAGGTAAATCAACATATATACACTGTCATGTGATTTTTTTCCCGTCACCTGTGGTCTCGGTCTATGATACAGTGGAACCTCTCTAAACCGGAGGTCCCAGGTTGTCCTGTTTATAGTGGTTTCATTGTTATTCATTCGTGCACTGTAAGGCAAAACATATTTCCAGAGCTCCAGATAAGGTGCGTATTGGCGTATTTTACGCAATTATTTTAGCTGAATACGCATTGATTATGAAAAGTGGGAGTACAAAATACGCACAGCAATGTGAAAATACGCATTGATTTTCAAATTGAGTAGTGAAAATACTGTCATAAAGTTGAAAATTCACTTATGTATTTGCTTTTTGCAGCTCAAATAAGTGAATGTTTAAATTTGTTATATTTTTTTTATCATTTGTTCCCTATTTAGTAATGAAGAAAATCAATAATCCATTTGTAAAAGTAAAATACGCAATGATTTTGAAATCGGGGGGTATTGTATGCTTTAGACACAAATTTTATCTGGAGCGCTGTATTTCCAAAGGTAGATTGACTGTAATGGGAATTGGGCGATGGTTGAACAAGTCCCTGTCTTTCTGGGTGTTCAGTTTAGAATCGTTCCACTGTTATTCATTTACTCATATATTCACTGGAAGGCAAAACATATCGATGGTCTAGTAACATAAGGTCGTAACTGCTATGCTAAAGCATAGCAGTTATGACCTTATGTTACTAGACCATCGATATTCCCATAGATGGATTGATTATAAGTGGGCGATGGACTGTGGGTGAACAAGTCAGTGATACAGTGGTACCTCTCTAAACCGGACACCATGAGGTTCTATTATTATTCATTCATATGAGACACGCCATGCGATTTTATACCTTCAGACAGGGCTCCGGATAAGGAATTAGTAATTGAGTATTGTCACTCCATCATTTCTGAAGCAATTGGGTATTTCAAAATTTTAATTGCGTAAAATAAAATCACACTACTGTTTACACACATCAACAGACAGCAATTGTTGAATAGTTTGCTTCGAAATGAAAACATGTCTTGTCATTTCATTAGAAATTAAATACTAAGATGTGTTTTCATGGAAAATAAGAAAAATATGCTATATTTGTGGTCTGTTTATTGTTTTCTGCAGCATGATAAAGGTACCACAAATCTTGTATTTCTTTTTTGATACTCGCCACTTCTGATTTCATTTGGGTTTTTGGCAATTTTAATTGGGTATATATTCATGCTGTGTCCCACTCATGCGGCTCCTGTACCCAAGGTCAAGGTGAAATGACTTAGAAGTTTGCGTTCCGAAATCTGCGTTAAAGTTTTTAAATACCTTATATCTCTGCAGTCCTAAGTCACATTGACTTGAAACTTCATATGCTTATTAATCATCATCCATATATTCATTCTATGTCCCACTCATGCGGCCCCTGTGCCCCTATGTCAAGGTCAAATGACTTAGAAGTTTGCGTTAAAGTTTCTGTCAAAATTTGCGTTAAAGTTTTCACATATCCACTATCTCTGTAACCGTAAGTCAGATTTGCTTGAAACGTTGTATTCTTATTGGGCATCAAACTTCAAATAAATACACTCTGAGACCATCAAATGCCTCGGCGGGCTCGACATGTGGGCCGCGGCCATCCTCGTTTACTTTTAATGTTCACCGGTTTTGTAACAGAAATGCGTTAAACTTATTGTTTTTTCACAATATCTCTTTAACCCCTTGCCAGACTTTGATAATATTTCACATCAATGTTTGTCTAGGGATGATGCTTCATTATGCACACCCCCACATCCAAATTTTCAAGGTCAAGGTCATTTATTTACTTTTAATGTTCACCGGTTTTGTGACAGAAATGCGTTAAAGTTATTGTTTTTTCACAATATCTCTTTAACCCCTTGCCAGACTTTGATAATATTTCACATCAATCTTAATCTAGGGATGATGCTTCATTACGCACACCCCCACATCCAAGTTCTCAAGGTCAAGGTCATTTATTTACTCGTAATGTTCACCGGTTTTGTAACAGAAATGCGTTAAACTTATTGTTTTTTCACAATATCGATCTCTTTAACCCCTTGCCAGACTTTGATAATATTTCACATCAATGTTTGTCTAGGGATGATGCTTCATTACGCACACCCCCACATCCAAATTCTCAAGGTCAAGGTCATTTATTTACTTGTAATGTTCACGGTCAAATGCCTCGGCAGGCGCGATACCACTTCCGTGGCGGAATTCTTGTGTCAATAAAACATGTCATGCCTCTAACAACCAATATATATCATTATCAGGCTACACCAGTGTGATATTTGACACTTGTCCAGGGCTCCAGATAAGGAATTGTAATTGAGTATTGTCACTCCATCATTTCTGAAGCAATTGTGTATTTCAAAATTGTAATTGTGTAAAATAGAATCACACTACTGTTTACACATCATCAGACCGCACTTATTGAATAGTTTGCTTCTAAATGAAAACACATCTTGGTATTTCATTAGAATTGTCTCCTTGGAGACAATTCTAATGAAATACCAAGATGTGTTTTCATGGAAAAATAAGAAAATATGCTATAATTGTGGTCTGTTTATTGTTTTCTGTAGTATGATAAAGATGCCACAAATTTTGTATTGCTTTTTGATACTCACTACTTCTGATTTCAATTGGGTTTTTGGCAATTTTAATTGGGTATTTACGCAAATACGCACCTTATCTGGAGCACATTTCTCTAGTCACAGCCATGTTTTTCAGAAAAATACATGTAGCTGCATATTCCTATTTCAGGACATTATCGGAAAGCGATGCTACCTAGCCATTAGCTGCGCCATTTTAACCATCCCAGTATTTGGTCTACTGGGCTTCACATACGTTTACCCGCTAGTCGCTACACTGTGGTTGGGATTCACATACAGTTTTGCTGTGGTAAGTTACGGTGACAATTTAGAAATGGACTAACATGAGCTAGAGTAGTGTAAACTACTACTGCTCTACAGGGGGCCGGCCGTTTCACTAAACTTTGTACGACTAAAATGTTCGTAAGTGCAGATTTAGAATAGTCTGTAAGTTTCAATTGATGAATTTACATTTATTGAGCATAGGCTACATATGCAGCCTATGCTCAATAAATGTAAATCCAATAATTGTTTGCAAGAAAACATTGTTAATATGAAATTTAAAGACTATCATAAGTTTGCACTTACGAACATTTTAGTCGTAAGAAGTTTAGTGAAACGGGCCCCTGAACACAGTGGTGTAATTCACCCTTATATTTGTGTAACTCAGAGCTCCAGATAAGCTGCGTATTGGCGTATTCTACGCAATTATTTTAGCTGAATACGCAGTCATTAGCAACAGTGGGTGTACAAAATACGCACAGTAATGTGAAAATACGCATTGATTTTCAAATTGAGTAGTGAAAGTACTGTCATAAAGTTGAAAATTCACTTAATTGAGCTGCATTTTGCTTTTTGCAGCTCAAATAAGTGAATGTTTAAATTTGTTATATGTTTTTATCATTTGTTCCCTATTTAGTTTGAAGAAAATCAATACTCCATTTGTAAAAGTAAAATATGTGTGCGCAATGATTTTGAAATCAGGGGGTATTGTATGCTTTAAACACAAAGCTTATCTGGAGCTCTGTGTAAAATGTAAGGAATATCATTACTGGCGTCCAGCCATCCCATAACTTTACTTAACATTTCATAAACTTCTTTTACTTTCTTTTTTCATTCATTAAATATTTTCTTATTTACATATCTCTTTCTAACAACATCCTGCATAATTTCACAAAATGCGCCACAATGACTTGAATGTCCATGCCCACTCAACAGGCACAGGTGGAAGACTCGGACCTATGACACCAAAAAATGCATATTAAAAAAAACATCCCATTACCCCACCCACTTGGTCAGTACCATACGCTAATATTAGCGTATGGTACTGTACGAGACCAAGTGGGTGGGGTAATGGGATTTTTTTTTAATAGGCATTTTTTTTGGTGTCATAGGTCCGAGTCTTCCACCTGTGTCAACAGGCACAAAATGTTCTTTATATCAGACATCTGAGACATTTTCTGGTAAAAGAAACATTCATTCACCATTACCCCACATATTGATTGGCATTATTTATACATTTTATATCAGACATAAATTTCCACACTGATATCAGGGGTGATAACCGTGTTTCCTTAAAATGTTAACGTACACTACTATTTATTCTCTGTATTTATTTTTTGATGTGCAATGATCATACTTTATAATCTGTCGAAAATATTTAGACTTAGAAAATGTTTTGTTTCGAAAACTTTACACTTCATTATGACTTCTCTTTCCTCAATGGAATGCTTTAATATTTCATAAGTGTATTTTTAACAACATCTCGCATCATTCTACAGAAAGCCCATGGTGCTCACTAACCCCAAGGTTATTACAAGCTCCGTATGTACTGTCAAACCGCGGCAGGCGGGACATCTTGCTCCGCGGAGCTCTTGTTCTATATTTGTATTAACCTTCTCAACACCACAGGCCTGTGTAGTGGTATTAGTATTGGCAAACAGTGTAGATCCAGATGAGCCGGCTCGTAACGAGCCGTCTCATCAGGATCTGCACTTTTTGAAAGTATTTTTCATATTTTTGAGAACAAAAACACCCCCTGTTCATAAATGGACTAATCTGAAAATCGTTTTATAATGATTGGATTGGTTACAAAATCAACATATCAAAATCCATTCCAGTAACTTATGGGTGAACGGTTTAAAGCTTTTGAGGGATACATTCACAGGTTGAAATAACGGACCGAGGTCTATAAATACATTAAATATGCCTAAAAGCATCAATAAATGAAAAATAAAAGCTAAAATAAATATTTTTTGTTTACTCCCTCCATATAGACTCCATATGGCATATGGAGTCTATATGGAGGGAGTAAAAAAAAATATTTTTTATGCCACCGGGTTTCGAAGAAACGGGTGGCATATAGTGTTTGGACCGTCCGTCCGTCCGTCCGTCACACTTTTCGGTTAACCACTTTGTCACAGTTTCTCAAATATGCTGCAGGTGGCATCCGCGTTCGACAGACGCATTTCTTGTTTATTATGCCACCGGGTTTCGAAGAAACGGGTGGCATATAGTGTTTGGACCGTCCGTCTGTCCGTCCGTCCGTCCGGGCACACATTAGGGTACTTATGTGGCTAGCCCCACAGGGTTATGGACTTGGTAAAGGATAGGGTTGGTTACAATTAGCCACCTAAAAAATCCTTTTATGTGGCTAAAAATCGTTTTATGTGGCTAATATTTAACATGTGATAAGCCACATAAGTATAGTACTGTAAGAACGTCCGTTCGTCCGTACTTACGAGAGCTACATTTGTGAGGTTGCTGTTGTTGCTGAAAAACCCCCCACCCGCCTAATTTAAGAACACTTGGGATAATTGTTTTTCAAATATAATTAAACAAATGGCTAGCTCATTTCATAATTATTGCGATTTATTCCGTAAGAGAAATCGTTAAAGGAAAAGAAAATAACGGAATAAGTTTGCTACATTGTGAGGTTAACCCCACCAAGGTAAACTCAAAGGAAATAACCTCACAATGTAGCTCTCGTAAGAACGTCCGTCCGTCCGTTCGTCACACTTTTCGGTTAACCACTTTTTCACAGTTTCTCAAATATGCTGCAGGTGGCATCCGCGTTCGACAGACGCATTTTTTGTTTCTTCATTTATTGATGCTTTTAGGCATATTTAATGTATTTATAGACCTTGGTCCATTTCCATTACTTCAACCTGTGGATACATCCATCAGTTTTGCTGATGTCTTGTCCCATGTAGTTATCCACCATGTTTACCGGCTATGCCTCAACGGCCATATATTCTGACCTTTGGCACTTGTGTTTATGTGTTTGCAATGTTTACCTGCTTTGACCCCTAAGTAACTGGAGTGGAATTTGATATGTTAATTTTGCAATCAAACCAATCGTCACAAAATGATTTTCAGACTAGTTCATTTATGAAAAGGGGGTGTTTTTGTTCTTAATCCTGATGAGATCGCTCGTCACGAGCCGGCTCATCTGGATCTACAGTTTTTGCCTATACAGGCCTGTGGTGTTGAAAGGGTTAATGTGTTTTGGCCGCTCCACATGTTTTTAACCCTTAGACCACTATCTTATTTTTTTTGTCGTCTGCTGTTTATTGTCTATTTTCCATTTTTATCATCAAAAACATTCTTTGACAGCACTTTAGAATAATTTACAACATATTTTTATTGAGAAATAAGTCAGGATATAAAAGCAACAGCAGACGACAATTGTTGTGTGTAGCGGTCTAAGGGTTAAGTGTTTGTATTATCCCGTCAACACAGTGCGTATGTGCCGTGAAACACGGTGTCGTGAAACATTTTTGATATCCTGTCAATACGACCTAATCACTGCGTATGAATATCAGCGGGGCTGGGATTATTTGTTTGCATTTTAAAGCCATTAGTAGGTGTTGACGGGATAAATAGAATAGTAGGTTAGTGCCGTGAATGGGAAAAATATCTGGCACGGCTCGGAAACGGAATGTGCTCGGCAGAGCCTCGCCCATCCCGTTTCCTAAGCCTTGCCAGATATCTTTTCCCATTCACGGCACTAACCTACTATTCTCTATATATTGGACCATTAACCATTAACACATCCCTGTAGGCGAGCATGTGGCCGTCTATCCCCCTGGTGGTGAACCAGGCGATGGTGGGGACCGCGATGGGGCTCACCACATCCATCCAGATGATCGGTATCGGCATATCCAACCTCGTGGTAGGCAAGATCCTCGGCAAAAACGAAGGGTAAGTGGGAGCAGGACAATGAATTTGTGGCTGTGGCTGGAGAAATGGGGCTTTTGCGATTTCTGACCAGTGTCCTTTCTGATCACATAGCACAATCCTGTATGTATATTGATAACGATCTCTATTAAATACGTACTTTCGTTTCCCATTGAAACACAATGGTACGCAAGACGTCAATATTTTCCCATATTGACGTCTCGTGAGTTCATATCGGTCAGTGCCGGGACTACGTTTCACCTCGTACAATAGTTCCTTGTAAATTATAACAAATTTGTTTATTTTATTTACATTTTGTTTTATTTTTGAGGGCCATACAAGTTGTGATTGAATTACGTATATCCACATACATAGCCAATAACCTATAAAAGTTGCTTGTTAGAAGCATGCCGGGTGTTTCATTATTGGAATGGCAAACCATGTAGATGCTGATCAGACTGCGGATCAGGTAAACAAACTTTTTGGAAAACGATGAACCTTATTCATTTTCAAAATTGTCAAATGACTTATCTCCCCTTGACAGCCATTTGTATTAATTTTCACATTCTATCCTTGTCTGCGCAATAACTACTGTCTGTTTCACATTTTGCTGCCGACGAACATTTGGCCATTAAACACATTAAATCTACAAAGTATTTAAAAGGTAAGTACTTTTTCATCGATAACAAAAAAGTCACCCTCCCAAAAAAAATTATTTGATGACATTTCATCAAATATTGATTTTATTGCGAAAAAAAGATTTTCCTATGGGAATTTAACATGGGGAGTCAATTTCCAAAACTTTTTGTTTTTTGATCCTGAAGGATCCTGAATTTCCGATCAGTGCAAACCTGAAATGTTCGTCCTCAACAGCTATTCATGATGCACAATATAGTGAAATAGTAAACCCTTATCAAGTTGCATGAGTCTACAAGTTGATCAGCATTTACACTGGTCACAAACTAAGTGAAGCACCTTTTGTTGCGAAACATTTTACGATTCATGACTGATTCCCGATTTTTTCTGGGCGCCGTATAACAACATCGTTTGAGCTGGGCCCATACACTACTGTTTCGAGTGACGTCACAATCACTTGCGACATTAATTATATCGCCGCTATTTATAGTAAATACTGGATCTTTTCTCCTTTGATAATAATTGAAATAAAGACAATTTTGCAAGTACATTTAAATACAGTTTATTTAATTTTACATGATAACTTTAATCTGCGAATAATACAGTAGTCGACAAATATGCCAAAATCGCAAAATGCGGGATGCGATCACTAAAAAAAAAGTGCTTTCGAGCCATCACGATTTCACTGTAGTATAAATATTTAAAAAATATCATGCCTCATTTGCATATGAAAATAGCCTGATACCACCGTGAGTCACGTTCAGTAAAATAAATATTACTAAATGATTATATCTGTACATCGTAATTGTTAGAACTGATGGAATAGCACAATTATACACTTATTTAATTCCTATAAAGAACATTTTGTGCCTACTGAGTGGGCATGCACCTTTAAACCTATTCACTTTCACGTTTGTGGCTGTGACTGGAGCAATGTGGCTTATGGGCTTTTTGACCAGTGTAGATCCAGATCGGACTGTTGATCTGCCAGTCAGATCAGGATCTGCTCTGTTCGCTGTTCCATCAATGAAACCCCCTTCATGCTTCTGACAAGGAATATAGATCGTTATCATGCAACAGCAGTGTGCTATTTGATCAGGAGCTACAGAGGTCACAAATCCCATCAGCCCCATATCTCCAGTCACAGCAACTTATGTTACATGACTATGCTTTTAAAATGTGATATTTATTTCTCCCTAGATATTTGTGCATCCGATAAAGAGCAGAGCGCCAGTTTTTTACAGGATGTACAAACATTACAGGATATAAATCCAGTGCTTCAAAATGGTTGTTGAATAAATTATATATAATATTGCACTAGCTGTGTACAAGTAAAACGAAACTTATTCAGAGTTATAGTTTCAATATATTGATATCACGAGTCCCATAAGCCCCATTTCTCCAGCCACAGTCGCATGCATCAATCAGTAAATGCGTGTGCTTGTTACAGGATGAAGAGGTGTTGAAGCGATGGAAGTACAAATGATTTGTGGCTGTAACTGGAGAAATGGGGCTTATGGGTTATACGACCAGTGGGGCCCCATATCAACATGCACTTCCTTGCAGTCTGTACAGGATCTGCACTGTTCACCATTATCATTGCATTTGCAACACCCGCCATGCTTCAAATGAGCAATGTTATAGATTGCTATCAGTGCTATTTGAGTCACAGATCTCATCAGCCCCATTTCGGACATCTGCGTAATTTCATTAAATACGTTTAACAAATTTGCTATACTTTTAATAAATAAAGTCAAAAGTTGACAAAATGTTCAGAGTACATGCGGAATATAATTCTGCATGTACTCTGAAAAGTTTGTCAACTTTTGCGCAATTTACGGAAAATATTGTAAATTTTGTGAACATATTTCATGAAATTACGCGGATGTCCGAAGGTACAAAATCACATGACGTGTCTCGTATGAAGATGATATCCCACATTGACAAAGGCTATGTATCGGGAGGGGTGGAGGTGGGAGTAACTGACCTGGATATACCAAGATCATGTACATGATAAATGGGCCTTATTGTTTTAGCGACTAATCAACCAATCAATGAATGTGTTTGCAGTTTACCGGATGAGACGGTGTTGCAGCGATGGAAGCTTGTGATGATATTCCTCCTGGGCAATACTCTCTGCTGTACTGCAACTGCCTTCTTCCTCAATGTCTCCGACAGAAAACGAGTAAGTTGGACAATGGGCAAGATAGTCATTGACCCTTTCAACGCTAACTAACAGGAATGGATTTTAATATGTTCATTTTCTGACCAATCAAATTGCCGCAAAATGATTTCAGATTGGTTCATTTATAAATACGGGGTTGTTTCTTTTTCTCGAAAGATTATGAAAATTAACTACTAAAAGTGCAGGGGCCCGTTTCACTAAACTTCGTATGACAAAAATGTTGGTAAGTGCAACATTATGAGTCTGTAAATTTTACATTACCACTGTTTTCTTGTAAACAATTATTGGATTTACATTTATTGAGCATAGGCTGCATATGCAGCCTATGCTCAATAAATTTAAATCCATCAGTTTCAATTTCCAGACATTTCTGAATTTGCACTTAGGAACATTTTAGTTGCACAAAGCTTAGTGAAACGGGCCCCTGATCCTGATGAGACGGCTCACCATGAGCTCATTTACGGCCCCGCCCTATAGGTTTCGCCCTGTCTGTCTGTCTATCCGTCCGTCTATCCATCTGTTTTTGTAAGAGTTTCTCAAATCACCTCTTGTTGTATTTGTTTCCTCACAATAATATCTGTTCATGATTGCAAAACAAGCAAACTTGTCTTGGAGTGTTCATGTGCCGGAATTGCTGTGGAGCCTCTCTAAACTAGACATCCTGGGGATCTCCCAGGGTGTCCTAATTAGATATGTTCCACTTCATGTATATTTGTTGAAACCCCAACAAACAAACAAGCAATAAAGGTTTTGACGAGTATATTCTACATGAGTGTTATTGATTTCTTGTTTCTTCTTGGAAGGGACAGTATTCTGAACCTAAGTTACACGCGCATTGATATCCCCGTCTCTGGATGATGGAATGGCGAACAGTGCTGATCCTGATCAGACTGCGGATGCACAGGCTGATCTGGATCTACACTGGTCGCAAAGCACACAACCTGATAAGCCGCATTTCTCCAGTCGCAGTCATGTATGACCTTAACTGTTGTTGGGATGTTAAACACTTTCACATTGTTTCTTCATGTACAGGGCGGTATTCTGAACCTCAGTCGCAAACAAAAGTTGCAAGCACAGACATCGATATCCCCGATATCGGGGTCTATACAGGAAGGGACCTCACAGTCGGATGATAAAGATGAATACAAGCCACAATTTCATAAGGAAACTGGAGTATTGTCGGGGCTTTGGTGCACATAGTCATTTGGGCCCACCTCTGGACTTGCATCATTTATTGTAATAGTAGCCCCCTCTCTAATCGAGGGTGTGTGGTTTGTCGGGAGAAAGCGATGGCGTAAATTAACGGTAAGGGTTCCCGCCTTATAGGAATCACTATTTGCCTGGTTTGGCCCTCGCGTACTGTTTTATCTTTGGCTCTTTTGTTACCTGGGAGTTGAATTGGGTTATTGCCCATTATAAAAGTAATAAGATTATTACTGATCCTACTACTTTTGGGAGGGGGCCAAGTGATTCTGGTGTGTCGAGGATCTGGCATCAGATCAGGATTATTTTGATTTCAGGGCTGAATATATAGCTTTTTTTATTGTAAATATTCAGTTCTGATTTTGGGATTTTCCCCACATTTGTACATGTACTTGAACAGGTACATGTACTTTTTGTACAGGTAATATATTGGATTTAGTACTAAGTTCATTGACCTGGCCTTAAATGATCTTAGCTGTTGATAGGCTGTTAAACCCCAACAAACGAACAAACAAATTCTCTAATCGTAGTCCCACTCCCATATTTGCATTCTAAATATGTTTTTTTTCACATACAATGGCCATTTAAAGAAATGTTTTAAATGGCAATGTTTTAAATGGCTTTAGTATGTGAAGCTGTTTGCTCACATGAGGGGCCTTATAATGTGCGAGACCGGCATTTCCCCAGAACTGAGGGGCTTTGCTGTTCGACATTTGGTCACATATATGTGACTGGAGAAATGGGGCTTATGGGTTTTGTGATCAGTGTAGATCCAGATCAGATCAGGATCTGCACTATTCACAATTCCATCAATGAAACGCCTGTAATGCTTCTAACAAGCAACATAAATCGTTATCGGGCTGCAGGAGTGTGCTATTTGTTCAGGAGGTACACTGGTCACAAATCTCATAAGCCCACTCTCCACTCTCTGCCACATACATGTATATTAACTACCCTCAGAAAATAAACTGTTGATCCGAATGCGATTGTATGAATGAGCGGGATGATTGGGATCTACAGTTGTAGAAAAACCATAGTGTCCCTTTTGTCAACCTGTGGCCCATACACATGTGTACCTTGCAATGTCAGGGTTCCGGTAGCCTATTTCACAAACATTGCAAAGCAAAGTATACTGAGGGAGTAATCATTAATTTTTCCAGAAATGCATTATGTCGTATAGAACCTACGACTTCATATATTTGATGATTAAAAAATATGCATAATTATTATACTGATTGTATTACATTATCACAGCCAAAATGGCTGTGATAATGTAATAAATTCAGTATAATAAAAAATAATAAATTTATCATAAAATTTAAAATTTATCCCTCAAAGTATACTTTGCTAGATATTAAAGTATACTTCGCAATGTTGGTGAAATAGGCTACAGATAAGGAGCTTTATAGTTTAAAAGCCTTATTGTTGGATTATTATATCATTTATTCAGAAAAAATACCAAGGTCCATGTTTTTTGTTGGAGAAATAAGAAAAACTATCTGAATTGTCTGGACCTCTTTATTTAATACTTATTTTGCCAGATTCAGGCACTTTGTATTCAAGTATCTTGTGATATTAATATTCATTGATTCATTTGATCGTGTGATATATTAATTACTGAGCAATGCCCATGAATTAATTCAGCTTATTACATAGATTTAGATTAAAAATATATGGTATTATGTTTTGAAACAGAGGATCTTAATGTGTGATAGTTAACTGATATTATGTAACAAGTTCACTGATATAATGCCAAGTTTCTTATGAAATCAGTCGACGAGTTAATCAAATTTATATTACACAAATGTGACATTCTATTTATTGCATAAGCTTATCAACATACATTGAAACTGAACTGATCGTAAAACTTGTTTTCTGTAGCGGTCTCATTTACATACATATTACCCTAGTCTATAACAGGGATTCTGCTGAGGAAAATAAAAAAATCGCCACTTCAAAAAAAATAAAACAATTGGCGATAAAAAATTACAATTTTCGGAAAAACAAACATTTTTTTTGTGTTTTTTTTTCGATCTGTTTTCGAAAATTGTAATTTTTTATCGCCAATCGTAATTTTTTTATCGCCAATTGTTTATTTTTATCGCCAATTGCGATATATTACATATTACCCTACATATTACCCTACTTGCGAAAAAACAATTTCCTCATGTTAAATCCCCATAGACATCTATGGGGATTTAGCATGTGGAAATTTTTTAGAATTTCAGTAATCCTGGACCGATTTTCAAAATTTAACTTGTTTTCTTAGTTAGATCATTTCCAAGATATCTAGCCAGGTTTCGGAGTCAATTTCCAAATTTTTTCGTTTTTTGACTCCTTCCACAGCTCCCTCCACTTCCTTTTCCCCCATGTTAAATTCCCATAGACAAATTAATCTTTCGTAATAAAATCAATATTTTACCGAATTTCACGAAATAAAAAGAAGGCTCATTCTTAAATTTTACTTTGATGTAATATTACATTAGTCTATAATGATTATGTCACGGGGCTTCTAAAATTTTAAGTTTGTCGGTTCTGGACCGAATTTTTAAATCAGACCGATTGAGATTTGCAAACTGTCCTTAAAATTTGGTCCGAAAATAATGAAATCCGGCTGCTATTTCTCAATCCACGCTCCGAAGGCCCAAAATAATACACGACATGCCATTGGTTTATTGGTGTGACGTGTGAAATTACACACCTCGATAACCATGATAATTGATATCCCCGATTACAATACACAGCTGCCACGTGCCTCATTTTACCAGATATTGATTTTCTAGCCACACACGCCAATGTGTGGGTCAATTAGGATCTTGTGTCGCCAAATATTTATGACAATGGCCATCGATCGATCGTATTTAAAAAGGCACAAAGCGAAACAAAATAACAATCTGTGTTATGTAAAAATAACACTGTTTTGTTTGGTTATACATGTATACAACCAAGAGCTATACTGGTCACAATTCCTATAAGCCCTATTTCTCCAGTCACAGCCACAAATAAGAAAAACACTGCACACATTATCAGTAAATTCAGACTCACAAAATCAAACATTGTCCTTATCATTAACCTGATCAGCTGGCAATTGCCAGGTAACGGCTGTTCCATTTACCTCTTAATAGTTGTGGCTAGTTGATATTATCATTATTTACTTGACAGAAATACAATTATCTTGCTTCCCTAACAGTTAATAATTGTTTGTGTATGCTGGTACACCAGAATTATGGCAAAACATTACCATTTTAAAACTTGATTAACTATTTCCAATTGATGTAACAGCCAATTTATGACATCACATTGAAGAGCCTGTGTGTATTAAATGTTTCAAACACGACTTTTACATTATAAACAAGAAATGCGTCTGTCAAACGCCGATGCCACCTGCAGCATATTTGAGAAACTGTGACAAAGTTGTTAACCGAAAAGTGTGACGGACGGATGGACAGACGGACAGACGGACGGTCCAAACACTATATGCCACCCGTTTCTTCGAAACCCGGTGGCATAAAAATCGATAAGTATAGTACATGAACCATAAAAGATATATTTTCTATGTTTACACGCAGTGTCTTCGCTTCAGACAAACTGCAGAAAGCACAAAACTTAGCCAAGCTATGGAGGCGAGATATAACCTAATTTCGCCTGCACCCAATAGTCGACAGATTTTCAGTGTCTGAAGACGGGGCGTCGACAAAACATGAGGGTGGGGGGGCGGGTTATCTGGTATCACTAATCGTACCGGCTCCTTCGGGCCGACAATTACGTCTGGACCGATTGGCATTCTGAAATTTTAGAAGCCCTGTTGACAGACACCGTCACTCGATCATTATGATATTATTACACTGTGAAATACTAGTTTATGTTAAGATATAATATTAATCCACAGAGCTCCAGATAAGTATTGTATCTAAAGAGTATTATACCCGCATATTTAAAACCGATGCGTATTTTACTTTTACAAATGCATTATTGATTGTCTTCCTTATTAAATAGGAACACTGAAATGATAACAAATAAAATAAAACACATTTAAAAATTCATTTCTTTACTCAAATTGAAAATCAATGCATATTTTTACATTGGTGCGAGTATTTTGTACTCCCACTTTTGATAATCAGTGCGTATTCTGCTAAAATAAGTGCAATACACACCTTATCTGGAGCTTTGAATCAACATTCAATTAATCAATTGTCTATGTAATAAAGTATATTGTTTTGTGAAACACTAACTCATGCATGCTTCTTAATTGGTACAAATATATATAGAGCTAACAGTGGATTTATATATAGATGGTATAGTGGATGGCAGGTGGGGAATGTGATGGGTAATTTAATGATAGGGATTCACCCTTACTGGAGACGGATCGAACCCATTGGCCCGGCCTTACATGACCATTTTCATTTTTAGCTCGCCTGCACAGAAGAGCTTATGGCATACCCCCGGCGTCGTCGGCGTCAGCGTCGTCCACAAACTTAACGTTGGGTAAATGTCTTATAACTTCTGTTTCCTTTCATCGAACACCTTGTTATTTCATACATGCATTCCTCAGATGACCCTCTATCATGCTGTAGCAAATCCATGACCCACCACAAAGCCCTTACCCCAAGGTCAAGGTCACAAACTTGGCACATTCATAAACTTAACGTTGGGTAAATGTCCTTATTAACTCTGGCTTCTTCGTTCATGGACACCTTGTTATTTCATACATGCATTTCTCAGAAATGACCCTCCATACCCCAAGCTGGTTGCATCATGAAACATTCACAGCAGCCTATCATGTCAAAGTTCCACCCCAACTAGGCACATCATAAACTAACGTTGGGAAATGTCTTATAACTCTGTTTCCTTACATGGAACACCTTGTTATTTCATACTGCATTTCTCAAGGTGACCCTGATCATGTGTAGCAAATCCATGACCCATCACCTACCCTTACAAGGTCAAGGTACAAACTTAGCACATCCTTACGTTGGGGTAAATCTTATAACTTCTGTTTCCGTTCATGGAACACCTTGTTATTTCATACATGCATTTCTCAGATGACCCTGTATCATGCTGTAGCAAATCCATGACCCATCACCTAGCCCTTACCCCAAGGTCAAGGTCACAAACTTAGCACATTCATAAACTTAACGTTGGGGTAAATGTCTTATAACATCTGTTTCCTTTCATGGAACGCCTTGATATTTGATACATGCATTCATCTGATGATACTCTATCGTGCTATAGCAATTCCATGACCCACCACCCCTTCCCAAGGTCACACGCCACTTACTCCAAGTCCAAGGTCACAAACTTGACACATTCATGTCTGATAACAACTGTTTCCTTGATATTTCATACATACATTCCTCAGATGACCCTCTATCGTGCTGTAGCAAATCCACAACCCACCACCTAACCCTTACCCCAAGGTCAAGGTCACAAACTTAGCATGTTCATAACCTTTACATTGGGGTAAATGTTGTGTAACGTCCGTTTCTTTACACTTTGAACGCTTTGATATTTCATACATGCATTCATCTGATGATCCTCTATTGTGCTACAGCAAATCCATGACCCACCCCACCCCTTTCCCCAAGATCAACATCATAAACTTAACGTTGGAGTAAATGTCTTTTTATAACTTCTGTTTCTTTACAGGGAACACCTTCATATTTCATACATGCATTCATCTGATGATACTCTATTGTGCTACAGCAAATCCATGACCCAACCCCCCACCCCTTTCGCCAAGTCCAAGGTCACAAACTTAGCACATTTATACATGCATTCCTCATGTGAATAGCTATCATGCTATAGAAAATCACCAACTTAGTGTGTTCATAAACTTAACTCTGGGTTAAATTTTGTTTTCCTTTTCTTTTCAGGGAGCGCATTGATATTTCATACATGCATTCATCTTAATATGCTATATCATGCTATATCAAATCCACGACCCACCTTCCACCACTGACCTCAATGTCAAGGTCCACCGCACACCCCTTATCCCAAGGTCAAGTTATATAATAATCATGTTTTTTATACAACTATGACAAGTTTGAATGAAGGCTGCCAACAGGCGAGCTTCGTTGTCTTCTGACAACTCTTGCCATTAGATATAATACTTCCCATTATAATAGAAAAATTCTCAATTTAGCTTGTGATACACACAATTTACTATGTAACAGTGAACTCCATCAAAATTAAACAGACTTTCTCAGGGCTCCAGATAAGGAATTAGTAATTGAGTATTTTCACTCCATCATATCTGAAGCAATTGGGTATTTCAAAATTTTAATTGGGTAAAATAAAATCACACAAAGTTTACACATCAACAGACAGCAATTATTGAATAGTTTGCTTCTAAATGAAAACATGTCTTGGCATTTCATTAGAATTGTCTCCTTGGAGACAATTCTAATGAAATACCAAGATGTGTTTTCATGGAATATAAGAAAAATATGCTATATTTGTGGTCTGTTTATTGTTTAGCATGATAAAGGTACCACAAATTTGTTATTGCTTTTTGACACTCGCTACTTCTGATTTCTATTGGGTTTTTGGCAATTTTAATTGGGTATTTACGCAAATACGCAGCTTATCTGGAGCTCTGCTTTCTTCAAAGTGTCCAGTTTTGTGAATGTCTGCATCTGTTTAGATGTTTGATTATGTTCTGTGTTGTCCTGTAGTCCGCACATTCACAGGGTCAGATTTCAATTTAATGATTCTGCTGACGTAAGTGTTGCTCCTTCAGTGAATGAATATGAGAGAAGCTTAGCCATGATCAGACACGCGGATATGTAGGCTGATCTGGCGCTATGCTGGTCACAAACACCATCAGGGAGGCGTTTCACTAAACTTTGTACGACTGAAATGTTTGACTAAAGCGCAAATTTAGGATCGGCTGGAAATTTCAATTGATGGATTTACATTTACTGACATTTATACTATGCTCAATAAATGTAAATCCAATAATTGTTTACAAGAAAAGATTGTTAATGTGAATTCACAGACTTATCATAATTTTGCACTTACAAACATTTTTGTCGTACAAAGTTTAGTGCTTATTCTCAACTGAAGGCTACGTGATGACATGGTGTTCTACTTGTATATATATTAGTGGCTGTCACTGAAGAAATGTAGTTCAAATAGCACCATCCTGTAGCCTGATAACGATCTATTTTGCTTGTTAGCAGCCTGTTTCATTGATGGAATGGCGAACAGTGCAGATCCTGATTAGACTGTGCGGATGCACAGGCTGATCTGGATCTACACTGGTCGCAGAACCCATAAGCCCCATTTCTCCAGTCAACGCCACATATTAGTTTTGTATTTACCACAATTGATATCTTGTCCACTGTCTGTTTCACGAAAGCTGCCCAAATTTTACGGCTATATAAACAATTCAAAAATAAAAAAAAAAATTATAATATTAAATTAAAGGAAAATGTTAGAATAAGCCTTCTTTTTATCTTTTTATTTCGTGAAATTTGGTCAAATATTGATTTTATTGCGAAAAAAAAATTTCCCCATGTTAAATCCCCATAAGACATCTTCACACAGTGAAGATGTCTATGGGGATTTAACATGGGGACATTTTTAGAATTTCAGAAATACTGGAGTCAATTTTCAAAATCGTCCACCTCCTTTTCCCCCATGTTAAATTCCCATAGACAAATCAATGTTTTGCAATAAAATCAATATTTGACAAAATTTCACGAAATAAAAAGAAGGCTCATTCTTAAATTTTGATAAAATTTAATATTATCGAAAAAAAATACTGTTTTTGCATTGTTTATATGGCCGTAAAATTTGGACAGGTTTTGTGAAACAGACAGTAGTGTGATGTGACCTTAAATGTTATGAGTGGCTATAGAGATCAATACAGTGACATTCCTTTTCCTATGCAGTGCTCCAGTTAAGGAATTAGTAATTGAGTATTGTCACTCCATCATTTCTGAAGCAATTTGGTATTTCAAAATTGTAATTGTGTAAAATAGAATCACACTACTGTTTACACATCAGCAGACCGCACTTATTGAATAGTTTGCTTCTAAATGAAAACACATCTTGGTATTTCATTAGAATTGTCTCGGTATTTCATTAGAATTGTCTCCAAGGAATACCAAGATGAAATACCAAGATGTGTATACCAAGATGAAATAACAAGATGTGTTTTCATGAAAAAATAAGAAAATATTGTAATGGAACCATCAGTTCCATTTCAGTAGATTCGGCCATCATGGTCAGACACAGATATTCACTATTTACACAACAGGCTCCAGCATGTCAAATATGCATATATCCTTTATTATTAGTACACGGAAGTGTTGTAAAGGATCATAGTTGTAGTGTGCCATCCCGGAGACTGTATGAACCAGTGGACGGCCGCATATTATTATGAGTGTTGCCGACTATTGGTCATCACGAGTACTGGTACTGTATATCAAATTGACACCAGACATTTCGACATTGAAGCAGATATCTTTCTTGTGTCTGACAATGACGCTTTAATTCTTATATCATATTGTTGCTTATTCATTTCTGATGCTGGAAAGTAATGGCTTGCACGCTATTTGTTCATATTGGGTGTACTAGAGACGAGTTTGGGGAGCTGGGTGTTATGATTTTCCACAGAATTCACTGCGTATTTTCGTACCTATTTTCGTGCGAGCAGCCTATTGTAAGGGGTTTCAACCAATAATGTATGTATCACTACAATAGTCTGATCCATAGCGATCGGCCACATTAGCGCCCGCACCGATTATCTGGTCACTAGCCTAGGGGACATGTTTATTTGTGTGATTTTGATGGCTGTATTTTGTTTCTTTGGGATGGCAGACATTTTTCATTTAGCGTCTCTGGTTACCGAGCGCTGATTGGTTAAAGCTATATTTGCAGCGGGAAATTTGATTGGGGCTCGCACGGCTGCTGCTCGCATCTCGTCTATATAAAGGAGGCGAGCTGCGCAAATCATTAACTAACTTGTCAGTCGACTGGCCCACTCATATTGTCAGTAACCGCTAGTGACCTATTGTCGACTCAGATAACCAGTTAGTTCCCGTCACGCTGAATAACTTAGTACTCTGTCACATAGTAGTATTAGTTAAGTTCATTTGAGCCATCCTGACACGAGGCTAGCTCTTGCATTAATAAATAAGTACGAGTTCAGACGCTTGTTGTTGTTAACTTGAAACCAGATAGACAGTAATAACACTACCGTGCTGCCAACCAGGGCCGGGGTGTTGGTTACAATATGCTATATTTGTGGTCTGTTTATTATTTTCTGTAGCATGATAAAGATACCACAAATTTTTCATTGCTTTTTGATGCTCACTACTTCTGATTTGAATTGGGTGTTTGGCAATTTTATATGGTATTTACGCAAATACGCAGCTTATCTGGAGCATGCAATGTACAAGTATGTGATTCTACGACATGTATGTATAGTATTGTTAATACCTATGTGCCAATCATCTTGATATTTAACCTATGTTTTGATATTTTCATATATTTACATTTTTACAGGCTACAGACTACAGTGGTCGCAAAAGTTGCATTGTGTCAGTGATATTATTATTAGGTTTGAGGCGGCTTTCAGCTGCGCCGAAAACCTATTGTATTCGTTGGGGTTTTTTTTTGTTTTTTTTTTTTTTTATTCAGCGTTCAATCTACAGCCCAAACCGCTGATCGGATCGACTTCAAATTTTGCATGCCGATTCGGATCAAGTGTGAGCAGAGACTCAGAGATTTTCAGATATCTCTTAATGCCACTTTCCACGAAACCGGAAGTGACGTCATACTTTCTATAACTTCCTTATTTTCCAACCGATTTCAAAACTTCTTTCTGCATTGGAAAGCTGACAGAATTCTCTATCTCAGATTCACTGACAGTTCTTGGCTATCTGGTCAAATAAGAGAGCTATAGGAATTTGAAGTTGAAAAATGTACAAAGTTTTTCAACGATTTTGCCGAATTTTTGACGAATTTCGGCTGATAACGGGTGGTCTTTACAAACGGTGGTCTTTACAAACGTTTTCCAATTTGTACAGTAATGTCAGCAACATAATTTCTTGCCAGTGTGATAGGGGAGTGTCAGGCGCATAAAAGATGATAATTTTCAGAGCTCTATCTTGACTACTTCCGGTTCTATTGGATGTCAAAGATGAACGTCTTTTTTTCAAGTTTTCAAAATAGAGCAAACGGATGTGACGTCAGCTTTGTTATTTATCAATAGATTTCAAAATTTCTTGCTGCGGTCGATATTTCAGTCCTTTAGCTAAAACTTTCCCGCTTTGTGCCCGGCCTATGGTGAAAAACAAACGAAAACTTCACTGGCGGAATATTGCACATATTTAATTTCCGTTTTATTAGGTGTATTTACAAATGGCGTAAACTTTAATTTAAGGGCGATAACTATCGAAAAATATTCATCCGCTGACTTACGGGCTCCCTCAATCTACACCAAACCGCTGGTCGGATCGACTTCAAATTGTGCATGCCGATTCGGATCAAGTGTGAGCAGAGACTCAGAGATTTTCAGATATCTTTTAATGCTACTTTCCACGAAAACGGAAGTGACGTCATACTTCCTATAACTTCCTTATTTTCCTATTTGCATTTGAAGTTGAAAAATTTACATACTTTTCAACGATTTTACCGAATTTCGGCTGATAACGGGTGGTCTTTACAAACGTTTTCCAATTTGTACAGTACTGTCAGCAACATAATTTCTTGCCAGGGTGATAGGGGAGTGTCAGCCGCATGAAAGATGATAATTTTCAGAGCTATATCTTGACTACTTACGGCTCTATTCGATGTCAAAGATGAACCTATTTTTTCAAGTTTTCAAAATAGAGCAAACGGATGTGATGTCAGCTTCGTTATTTATCATTCGATTTCAATTGTTTTTGCTGTAGTCGATATTTCAGTCCTTTAGCTAAAACTTTGGCTGAGGATCGAACCCAGTATCCCTCGCTCCGAGGACATCGCTCTACCTCTAAGCTAACCGGCCCCACATCGGTGTGATGATGCGAACACAATAATGTTGGACTGTTCATTCTAAAACTTCAGAAATTCTTTTTGCAACCGATAGTTTACACCTTGGGCTAAAGCTTAGTTACACATGAAATCAATGTTTGAGGCTCAAACCGTTGATGCAGCTCAAGCTGCTCTAGTATTATTTTTGCCATGCTAAACTTGTTAAAATATGCACACTTTATGATGACTTTTAATTGACATACATCATTTGCAAGACATTTTCAAAGTCAACCAATTTCTACCAAAATAATGTTAAAATGTCCACCATCAGTAGCCGATTTCATAAAAATTGCAAAGTATACTTATCTAGCAAAGTATACATTGAGGGAGTAATCATTTATTTTTCCCGAAATGCATTATGTCATAATTCCAGCACAAAAATATTTACACAATTCCCTAACATTTGATTGGCCCGTAGCAAGTCTCTGTCCAAAATTTATATCCCAGTCAACTCCCACGCCAAAGTACTTTCCGTAACCGTCAGGTGCAGTTAAAATAATTCTTAAGAAAACGGAAAATAAACACATTTTCTGGATGAATTTATTTCTAATGCTGGAATTATAAGGAATGAATGTCCTTTTTGTGGAATTTATCAGGGATATAAACTTGGAAAAGTCGCGGGAATACTGAACGAGGCCTTCCGGCCTTCGTCCAGTATTCCCGCGACTTTTCCAAGTTTATACCCCGATAAATTCCACAAAAAGGCCATTCATTCCTATAATATAGAACTAACCATTGCATATATTTGATGATGAACAGTATGCAGAATTATTATACTGTGATAATGTAATAAATTCAGTATTATGAAAATTAATAAATTTATCGTTAAAGTGAACATTTCTCCCTCAAAGTATACTTTGCTAGATCAAATATACTTTGCAATGTGGATGAAATCTGCTACAAGGGTGGGAATGTTCAGGATATATGATGAAATCAGGATTTAAGGTTCCTGATAATTGCAGAAAATTACTAATGTTTCAACATGGGAAGCACACTTTTAGGCATGTGTTTGTGCAACATATGTTTGTTTAGCCATTTTCAGGATTTGGCATTTGAAACTCTTCCCCCCCCCCCCCCCCCCTGCACCATACTAAAGTACTATACAATCATATATAGATCACTTGTTTTTGTTAATCGTCATATTTTGGAGGCAATTTTGAAAATGATCGAAATTTGTTCGTGGTGTCACTTT
>CM055268.1:65167262-65182588 GCA_029237695.1 Conchocele bisecta
AGATCTCATCAGCCCCATTTCGGACATCTGCGTAATTTCATTAAATACGTTTAACAAATTTGCTATACTTTTAATAAATAAAGTCAAAAGTTGACAAAATGTTCAGAGTACATGCAGAATATAATTCTGCATGTACTCTGAAAAGTTTGTCAACTTTTGCGCAATTTACGCAAAATATTGTAAATTTTGTGAACATATTTCATGAAATTACGCGGATGTCCGAAGGTACAAAATCACATGACGTGTCTCGTATGAAGATGATATTCCACATTGACAAAGGCTATGTATCGGGAGGGGTGGAGGTGGGAGTAACTGACCTGGATATACCCAGATCATGTACATGATAAATGGGCCTTATTGTTTTAGCGACCAATCAACCAATCAATCAATCAACCAATCAATGAATGTGTTTGCAGTTTACCGGATGAGACGGTGTTGCAGCGATGGAAGCTTGTGATGATATTCCTCCTGGGCAATACTCTCTGCTGTACTGCAACTGCCTTCTTCCTCAATGTCTCCGACAGAAAACGAGTAAGTTGGACAATGGGCAAGATAGTCATTGACCCTTTCAACGCTAACTAACAGGAATGGATTTTAATATGTTCATTTTCTGACCAATCAAATTGCCGCAAAATGATTTCAGATTGGTTCATTTATAAATATGGGGTTGTTTCTTTTTCTCGAAAGATTATGAAAATTAACTGCTAAAAGTGCAGGGGCCCGTTTCACTAAACTTCGTATGACAAAAATGTTGGTAAGTGCAACATTATGAGTCTGTAAATTTTACATTACCACTGTTTTCTTGTAAACAATTATTGGATTTACATTTATTGAGCATAGGCTGCATATGCAGCCTATGCTCAATAAATTTAAATCCATCAGTTTCAATTTCCAGACATTTCTAAATTTGCACTTGCGAACATTTTAGTCGCACAAAGCTTAGTGAAACGGGCCCCTGATCCTGATGAGACGGCTCACCATGAGCTCATTTACGGCCCCGCCCTATAATTTTCGCCCTGTCTGTCTGTCTATCCGTCCCGTCCCGTCTATCCATCTGTTTTTGTAAGAGTTTCTCAAATCACCTCTTGTTGTATTTGTTTCCTCACAATAATATCTGTTCATGATTGCAAAACAAGCAAACTTGTCTTGGAGTGTTCATGTGCCGGAATTGCTGTGGAGCCTCTCTAAACTAGACATCCTGGGGATCTCCCAGGGTGTCCTAATTAGATATGTTCCACTTCATGTATATTTGTTGAAACCCCAACAAACAAACAAGCAATAAAGGTTTTGACGAGTATATTCTACATGAGTGTTATTGATTTATTGTTTCTTCTTGGAAGGGGCAGTATTCTGAACCTAAGTTACACGCGCATTGATATCCCCGTCTCTGGATGATGGAATGGCGAACAGTGCTGATCCTGATCAGACTGCGGATGAACAGGCTGATCTGGATCTACACTGGTCGCAAAGCACACAACCTGATAAGCCGCATTTCTCCAGTCGCAGCCATGTATGACCTTAACTGTTGTTGGGATGTTAAACACTTTCACATTGTTTCTTCATGTACAGGGCGGTATTCTGAACCTCAGTCGCAAACAAAAGTTGCAAGCACAGACGTTGATATCCCCGATATCGGGGTCTATACAGGAAGGGACCTCACAGTCGGATGATGAAGATGAATACAAGCCATTGCTCACGCATCGGAAACCCACAATTTCATAGGGAAACTGCAGTATTGTCGGGGCTTTGGTGCACATAGTCATTTGGGCCCACCTCTGGACTTGCATCATTTATTGTAATAGTAGCCCCCTCTCTAATCGAGGGTGTGTGGTTTGTCGGGAGAAAGCGATGGCGTAAATTAACGGTAAGGGTTCCCGCCTTATAGGAATCACTATTTGCCTGGTTTGGCCCTCTCGTACTGTTTTATCTTTGGCTCTTTTGTTACCTGGGAGTTGAATTAGGTTATTGCCCATTATAAAAGTAATAAGATTATTACTGATCCTACTACTTTTGGGAGGGGGCCAAGTGATTCTGGTGTGGCGAGGATCTGGCATCAGATCAGGATTATTTTGATTTCAGGGCTGAATATATAGCTTTTTTTATTGTAAATATTCAGTTCTGATTTTGGGATTTTCCTCCCATTTGTACATGTACTTGAACAGGTACATGTACTTTTTGTACAGGTAATATATTGGATTTAGTACTAAGTTCATTGACCCGGCCTTAAATTACCTTAGCTGTTGATAGGCTGTTAAACCCCAACAAACGAACAAACAAATTCTCTAATCGTAGTCCCACTCCCATATTTGCATTCTAAATATGTTTTTTTCACATACAATGGCCATTTAAAGCAATGTTTTAAATGGCAATGTTTTAAATGGCTTTAGTATGTGAAGCTGTTTGCTCACATGAGGGGCCTTATAATGTGCGAGACCGGCATTTCCCCAGAACTGAGGGGCTTTGCTGTTCGACATTTGGTCACATATATGTGACTGGAGAAATGGGGCTTATGGGTTTTGTGATCAGTGTAGATCCAGATCAGACTGTGCATCCGCAGGATCCGCACAGTCTGATCAGGATCTGCACTATTCACAATTCCATCAATGAAACGCCTGTAATGCTTCTAACAAGCAACATAAATCGTTATCGGGCTGCAGGAGTGTGCTATTTGTTCAGGAGGTACACTGGTCACAAATCTCATAAGCCCACTCTCCACTCTCTGCCACATACATGTATATTAACTACCCTCAGAAAATAAACTGTTGATCCGAATGCGATTGTATGAATGAGCGGGATGATTGGGATCTACAGTTGTAGAAAAACCATAGTGTCCCTTTTGTCAGCCTGTGGCCCATACACATGTGTACCTTGCAATGTCATGGTTCCAGTAGCCTATTTCACAAACATTGCAAAGCAAAGTATACTGAGGGAGTAATCATTAATTTTTCCAGAAATGCATTATGTCATATAGAACCTACTTCATATATTTGATGATTATAAAATATGCATAATTATTATACTGATTGTATTACATTATCACAGCCAAAATGGCTGTGATAATGTAATAAATTCAGTATAATAAAAAATAATAAATTTATCATAAAATTTAAAATTTATCCCTCAAAGTATACTTTGCTAGATATTAAAGTATACTTCGCAATGTTGGTGAAATAGGCTACAGATAAGGAGCTTTATAGTTTAAAAGCCTTATTGTTGGATTATTATATCATTTATTCAGAAAAAATACCAAGGTCTATGTTTTTTGTTGGAGAAATAAGAAAAACTATCTGAATTGTCTGGACCTCTTTATTTAATACTTATTTTGCCAGATTCAGGCACTTTGTATTCACGTATCTTGTGATATTAATATTCATTGATTCATTTGATCGTGTGATATATTAAATACTGAGCAATGCCCATGAATTAATTCAGCTTATTACATAGATTTAGATTAAAAATATATGTTTTGAAACAGGGGATCTTAATGTGTCATAGTTAACTGATATTACTTAACAAGTTTACTGATATAATGCCAAGTTTCTTATGAAATCAGTCGACGAGTTAATCAAATTTATATTACACAAATGTGACATTCTATTTATTGCATAAGCTTATCAACATACATTGAAGCTGAACTGATCGTAAAACCTGTTTTCTGTAGCGGTCTCATTTACATACATATTACCCTAGTCTATAACAGGGATTCCGCTGGGGAAAATAAAAAAATCACCACTTCAAAAAAAATAAAACAATTGGCGATAAAAAATTACAATTTTCGAAAAAAAAATAAACATTTTTTTTGTGTTTTTTTTGGATTTGTTTTCGAAAATTGTAATTTTTTATCGCCAATTGTAATTTTTTATCGCCAATTGTTTATTTTTATCGCCAATTGCGATATATTACATATTACCCTACATATTACCCTACTTGCGAAAAAACAATTTCCTCATGTTAAATCCCCATAGACATGTATGGGGATTTAGCATGTGGAAATTTTTTAGAATTTCAGTAATCCTGGACCGATTTTCAAAATTTAACTTGTTTTCTTAGTTAGATCATTTCCAAGATATCTAGCCAGGTTTCGGAGTCAATTTCCAAATTTTTTCGTTTTTTGACTCCTTCCACAGCTCCCTCCACTTCCTTTTCCCCCATGTTAAATTCCCATAGACAAATTAATTTTTCGTAATAAAATCAATATTTTACTGAATTTCACGAAATAAAAAGAAGGCTCATTCTTAAATTTTACTTTGATGTAATATTACATTAGTCTATAATGATTATGTCACGGGGCTTCTAAAATTTTTAAGTTTGTCGGTTCTGGACCGAATTTTTAAATCAGACCGATTGAGATTTGCAAACTGTCCTTAAAATTTGGTCCGAAAATAATGAAATCCGGCTGCTATTTCTCAATCCACGCTCCAAAGGCCCAACATAATACACGACATGCCACTGGTTTATTGGTGTGACGTGTGAAATTACACACCTCGATAACCATGATAATTGATATCCCCGATTACAATACACAGCTGCCACATGCCTCATTTTACCAGATATTGATTTTCTAGCCACACACGCCAATGTGACGTATTGTGTGGGTCAATTAGGATCTTGTGTCGCCAAATATTTATGACAATGGCCATCGATCGATCGTATTTAAAAAGGCACAAACAAAGCGAAACAAAATAACAATCTGTGTTATGTAAAAATAACACTGTTTTGTTTGGTTATACATGTATACAACCAAGAGCTATACTGGTCACAATTCCTATAAGCCCTATTTCTCCAGTCACAGCCACAAATAAGAAAAACACTGCACACATTATCAGTCAATTCAGACTCACAAAATCAAACATTGTCCTTATCATTAACCTGATCAGCTGGCAATTGCCAGGTAACGGCTGTTCCATTTAACTCTTAATAGTTGTGGCTAGTTGATATTATCATTATTTACTTGACAGAAATACAATTATCTTGCTTCCCTAACAGTTGAGAATTATGGCAAAACATTACCATTTTAAAACTTGATTAACTATTTTATCTTGTGTGTCCAATTGATGTAACAGCCAATTTATGACATCACATCGAAGAGCCTGTGTGTATTAAATGTTTCAAACACAACTTTTACATTATAAACAAGAAATGCGTCTGTCGAACGCGGATGCCACCTGAAGCATATTTGAGAAACTGTGACAAAGTGGTTAACCGAAAAGTGTGACGGACGGACGGACATACGGATGGACAGACAGACAGACGGACAGATGGACGGTCCAAACACTATATGCCACTCGTTTCTTCGAAACCCGGTGGCATAAAAATCGATAAGTATAGTACATGAACCATAAAATATATATTTTCTATGTTTACACGAAGTGTCTTCGCTTCAGACAAACTGCAGGAAGCACAAAACTTAGCCAAGCTATGGAGGCGAGATATAACCTAATTTCGCCTTGCACCCAATAGTCGACAGATTTTCAGTGTCTGAAGACGGGGCGTCGACAAAACATGAGGGGGGGGGGGGGGGGGGGGGGGGGGGGGGGGGGGGGTGGGGGGGGGGGGGGGGAGGGGGGGGGGGGGGGGGGGGGGGGGTGGGGGGGGGGGGGGGGGGGGGGGGGGGGGGGGGGGGGGGGGGGGCGGGTTATCTGGTATCACTAATCGTACCGGCTCCTTCGGGCCGACAATTACGTCTGGACCGATTGGCATTCTGAAATTTTAGAAGCCCTGTTGACAGACACCGTCACTCGATCATTATGATATTATTACACTGTGAAATACTAGTTTATGCATTAAGACATAATATTAATCCACAGAGCTCCAGATAAGTATTGTATCTAAAGAGTATTATACCCGCATATTTAAAATTGATGCGTATTTTACTTTTACAAATGCATTATTGATTGTCTTCCTTATTAAATAGGAAGACTGAAATGATAAGAAATAAAATAAAACACATTAAAAAATTCATTTCTTTACTCAAATTGAAAATCAATGCATATTTTCACATTGGTGCGAGTATTTTGTACTCCCACTTTTGATAATCAGTGCGTATTCTGCTAAAATAGGTGCAATACACACCTTATCTGGAGCTTTGAATCAACATTCAATGAATCAATTGTCTATGTAATAAAGTATATTGTTTTGTGAAACATTAACTCGTGCATGCTTCTTAATTGGTACAAATATATATAGAGCTAACAGTGGATTTATATATAGATGGTATAATGGATGGCAGGTGGGGAATGTGATGGGTAATTTAACGATAGGGATTCACCCTTACTGGAGACGGATCGAACCCATTGGCCCCGCCTTACATGACCATTTTCATTTTTAGCTCGCCTGCACGAAGTGCAGAAGAGCTTATGGCATACCCCCGGCGTCGTCGGCGTCGGCGTCAGCGTCGTCCACAAACTTAACGTTGGGTAAATGTCTTATAACTTCTGTTTCCTTTCATGGAACACCTTGTTATTTCATACATGCATTCCTCAGATGACCCTCTATCATGCTGTAGCAAATCCATGACCCACCACAAAGCCCTTACCCCAAGGTCAAGGTCACAAACTTGGCACATTCATAAACTTAACGTTGGTTAAATGTCTTATAACTTCTGTTTCCTTTCATGGAACACCTTGTTATTTCATACATGCATTCCTCAGATAACCCTCTATCATGCTGTAGCAAATCCATGAACCACCACCCAGCCCTTATCCCAAGGTCAAGGTCACAAACTTGGCACATTCATAAACTTAACGTTGGGTAAATGTCTTATAACTTCTGTTTCCTTTCATGGAACACCTTGTTATTTCATACATGCATTCCTCAGATGACCCTCTATCATGCTGTAGCAAATGCATGACCCAACACCCAGCCCTTACCCCAAGGTCAAGGTCACAAACTTGGCACATTTATAAACTTAACGTTGGGTAAATGTCTGATAACTTCTGTTTCCTTTCATGGAACACCTTGTTATTTCATACATGCATTCCTCAGATGACACTCTATCATGCTGTAGCAAATCCATGACCCACCACCCAGCCCATACCCCAAGGTCAAGGTTACAAACTTGGCACATTCATAAACTTAACGTTGGGGTAAATTTCTTATAACTTCTGTTTCCGTTCATGGAACACCTTGTTATTTCATACATGCATTCCTCAGATGACCCTGTATCATGCTGTAGCGATCCATGACCCACCACCTAGCCCTTACCCCAAGGTCAAGGTCACAAACTTAGCACATTCATAAACTTCACGTTGGGGTAAATGTCTTATAACATCTGTTTCCTTTCATGGAACGCCTTGATATTTCATACATGCATTCATCTGATGATACTATATCGTGCTATAACAAATCCATGACCCACCGCCCACCCAATCGTTACCCCAAGGTCAAGGTCACAAACTTAGCATGTTCATAAACTTAACGTTGGGGTAAATGTTGTGTAACTTCTGTTTATATACAGGGAACGCCTTCATATTTCATACATGCATTCATCTGATGATACTCTATCGTGCTATAGCAAATTCATGACTCACCGCCCACCCTTTACCCAAGGTCAAGGTCACAATCTTAGCACATTCATAAACTTAATGTTGGGGTAAATGTATTATAACATCTGTTTCCTTTCATGGAAGGCCTTGATATTTCAAATATGTGTTCATCTGATGATACTCTATCATGCTATAGCAAATCCATGACCCACCGCCCATCCCTTACCCCAAGGTCAAGGTCACAAATTCATAAACTTAACGTTGGGGTACATGTCTGTTTCCTTTCATGGAACGCCTTGCTATTTAATACATTCCTCAGATGACCATCTGTCATGCTGTAGCAAATCCACAACCCACCACCCAACCCTTACCCAAAAGTCAAGGTCACAAACTTAGCATGTTCATAAACTTAACGTTGGAGTAAATGTTGTGTAACTTTTGTTTCTTTACACTTTGAACACCTTGATATTTCATACATGCATTCATCTGATGATACTCTATCGTGCTATAGCAAATCCATGATCCAACCCCGCCCCCATCCCTTTCCCCAAGGTCACGGTCACAAATTCTAGCACATTCATAAACTTAACGTTGGGGTAAATGTCTTATATCATCTGTTTCCTTTCATGGAACGCCTTGATATTTGATACATGCATTAATCTGATGATACTCTATCGTGCTATAGCAATTCCATGACCCACCGCCCACCCCTATCCCAAGGTCAAGGTCACAAACTTGACATATTCATAAATACTTAACGTTGGGGTAAATGTCTGATAACAACTGTTTCCTTTGATGGAACGCCTTGATATTTCATACATACATTCCTCAGATGACCCTCTATCGTGCTGTAGCAAATCCACAACCCACCACCTAACCCTTACCCCAAGGTCAAGGTCACAAACTTAGCATGTTCATAAACTTTACATTGGGGTAAATGTTATGTAACGTCCGTTTCTTTACACTTTGAACGCTTTGATATTTCATACATGCATTCATCTGATGATCCTCTATTGTGCTACAGCAAATCCATGACCCGCCCCACCCCTTTCCCCAAGATCAACATCATAAACTTAACGTTGGAGTAAATGTCTTTTTATAACTTCTGTTTCTTTACAGGGAACACTTTCATATTTCATACATGCATTCATCTGATGATACTCTATTGTGCTACAGCAAATCCATGACCCATCCCCCACCCCTTTCGCCAAGGCCAAGGTTACAAACTTAGCACATTTATACATGCATTCCTCATGTGAATAGCTATCATGCTATAGAAAATCACCAACTTAGTGTGTTCATAAACTTAACTCTGGGTTAAATTTTGTTTTCCTTCTCTTTTCAGGGAGCGCATTGATATTTCATACATGCATTCATCTTAATATGCTATATCATGCTATATCAAATCCACGACCCACCTTCCACCACTGACCTCAATGTCAAGGTCCACCGCACACCCCTTATCCCAAGGTCAAGTTATATAATATTCATGTTTTTTATACAAATGTGACAAGTTTGAATGAAGGCTGCCAACAGGCGAGCTTCGTTGTCTTCTGACAACTCTTGTCATTAGATATAATACTTCCCATTACAATAGAAAATTCTCAATTTAGCGTGTGATACATACAATTTACTATGTAACAGTGAACTCCATCGAAATTAAACAGACTTTCTCAGGGCTCCAGATAAGGAATTAGTAATTGAGTATTTTCACTCCATCATATCTGAAGCAATTGGGTATTTCAAAATTTTAATTGGGTAAAATAAAATCACACAAAGTTTACACATCAACAGACAGCAATTATTGAATAGTTTGCTTCTGAATGAAAACATGTCTTGGCATTTCATTAGAATTGTCTCCTTGGAGACAATTCTAATGAAATACTAAGATGTGTTTTCATGGAATATAAGAAAAATATGCTATATTTGTGGTCTGTTTATTGTTTAGCATGATAAAGGTACCACAAATTTGTTATTGCTTTTTGACACTCGCTACTTCTGATTTCTATTGGGTTTTTGGCAATTTTAATTGGGTATTCACGCAAATACACAGCTTATCTGGAGCTCTGCTTTCTTCAAAGTGTCCAGTTTTGTGAATGTCTGCATCTGTTTAGATGTTTGATTATGTTCTGTATTGTCCTGTTGTCCGCACATTCACAGGGTCAGATTTCAATTTAATGATTCTGCTGACGTAAGTGTTGCTCCTTCAGTGAATGAATATGAGAGAAGCTTAGCCATGATCAGTACCACTAAATTGTTATTGCTTTTTTTAGAACACTCGCTACTTCTTATTTCTATTCGGGTATAGGCAATATTAATTGTATTTTAACGCAAAATAAGCATCTTATCATGGAGCTCTGCTTTCTCAATAGGTCCATTTTGTGAATGTCTGCTCTTTATAGATGTTGATTATGTTCAGTGTTGTCCTTTAGTCCTCACATCACAGGGTCCAGATTTCAATTTATGATTCTGCTGACAGTAAGTGTTGCTCCTTCAGTAAGAATATGAGAGAAGCTTAGCCATGATCAGACACGCGGATATGTAGGCTGATCTGGCGCCTATGCTGGTCACAAACCACCATCAGGGGGGGGCGGTTTCATCACCAAACTTTGTACGACTAAAATGTTTGACTAAAGTGCAAATTTAGGATCGGTTGGAAATTTCAATTGATGGATTTACATTTACTGACATTTATACTATGCTCAATAAATGTAAATCCAATAATTGTTTACAAGAAAAGATTGTTAATGTGAATTCACAGACTTATCATAATTTTGCACTTACAAACATTTTTGTCGTACAAAGTTTAGTGCTTATTCTCAGCTGAAGGCTACGTGATGACATGGTGTTATACTTGTATATATATTAGTGGCTGTGACTGAAGAAATGTAGTTCCTGGTCAAATAGCACCATCCTGTAGCCTGATAACGATCTATTTTGCTTGTTAGCAGCGTGTTTCATTGATGGAATGGCGAACAGTGCAGATCCTGATTAGACTGTGCGGATGCACAGGCTGATCTGGATCTACACTGGTCGCAGAACCCATAAGCCCCATTTCTCCAGTCAACGCCACATATTAGTTTTGTATTTACCACAATTGATATCTTGTCCACTGTCTGTTTCACGAAAGCTGCCCAAATTTTACGGCTATATAAACAATTCAAAAATAATATTTTTTTTGATAATATTAAATTAAAGGAAAAATGTTAGAATGAGCCTTCTTTTTATCTTTTTATTTCGTGAAATTTGGTCAAATATTGATTTTATTGCGAAAAAACAAATTCCCCATGTTAAATCCCCATAGACATCTTCACAGAGTGAAGATGTCTATGGTGATTTAACATGGGGACATTTTTAGAATTTCAGAAATACTGGAGTCAATTTTCAAAATCGTCCACCTCCTTTTCCCCCATGTTAAATTCCCATAGACAAATCAATGTTTTGCAATAAAATCAATATTTGACAAAATTTCACGAAATAAAAAGAAGGCTCATTCTTAAATTTTGATAAAATTTAATATTATCGAAAAAAAATACTGTTTTTGCATTGTTTATATGGCCGTAAAATTTGGACAGGTTTTGTGAAACAGACAGTAGTGTGATGTGACCTTAAATGTTATGAGTGGCTATAGAGATCAATACAGTGACATTCCTTTTCCTATGCAGGGCTCCAGATAAGGAATTAGTAATTGAGTATTGTCACTCCATCATTTCTGAAGCAATTTGGTATTTCAAAATTGTAATTGTGTAAAATAGAATCACACTACTGTTTACACATCAGCAGACCGCACTTATTGAATAGTTTGCTTCTAAATGAAAACACATCTTGGTATTTCATTAGAATTGTCTCCAAGGAATACCAAGATGAAATACCAAGATGTGTATACCAAGATGAAATGCCAAGATGAAATAACAAGATGTGTTTTCATGAAAAAATAAGAAAATATGCTATATTTGTGATCTGTTTATTATTTTCTGTAGCATGATAAAGATACCACAAATTTTTCATTGCTTTTTGATGCTCACTACTTCTGATTTGAATTGGGTGTTTGGCATTTATGTATAGTATTGTTAATACCTATGTGCCAATCATCTTGATATTTAATCTATGTTTTGATATTTTCATATATTTACATTTTTACAGGCTACAGACTACAGTGGTCGCAAAAGTTGCATTGTGTCAGTGATATTATTATTAGGTTTGAGGCGGCTTTCAGCTGCGCCGAAAACCTATTGTATTCGTTGTTTTTTTTTTTTTTTTTTTTTTTTTTTTTGTTTTTTTTTTCCTTTTTTTTATTCAGCCGTTCAGTCTACAGCCCAAACCGCTGGTCGGATCGACTTCAAATTTTGCATGCCGATTCGGATCAAGTGTGAGCAGAGACTCGGAGATTTTCAGATATCTCTTAATGCCACTTTCCACGAAACCGGAAGTGACGTCATACTTTCTATAACTTCCTTATTTTCCAACCGATTTCAAAACTTCTTTTTGCATTGGAAAGCTGACAAAATTCTCTATCTCAGTTTCGCTGACAGTTCTCGGCTATCTGGTCAAATAAGAGAGCTATTGGCATTTGAAGTTGAAAAATGTACAAAGTTTTTCAACGATTTTGCCGAATTTCGGCTGATAACGGGTGGTCTTTACAAACGGTGGTCTTTACAAACGTTTTCCAATTTGTACAGTAATGTCAGCAACATAATTTCTTGCCAGTGTGATAGGGGAGTGTCAGGCGCATAAAAGAAGATAATTTTCAGAGCTCTATCTTGACTACTTCCGGTTCTATTGGATGTCAAAGATGAACGTCTTTTTTTCAAGTTTTCAAAATAGAGCAAACGGATGTGACGTCAGCTTTGTTATTTATCAATAGATTTCAAAATTTCTTGCTGCGGTCGATATTTCAGTCCATTAGCTAAAACTTTCCCGCTTTGTGCCCGGCCTATGGTGAAAAACAAACGAAAACTTCACTGGCGGAATATTGCACATATTTAATTTTTCCGTTTTATTAGGTGTATTTATAAATGGCGTAAACTGCAATTTAAGGGCGATAACTATCGAAAAATAATCATCCGCTGACTTACGGGCTCCTACAATCTACACCAAACCGCTTGTCGGATCGACTTCAAATTGTGCATGCCGATTCGGATCAAGTGTGAGCAGAGACTCAGAGATTTTCAGATATCTTTTAATGCTACTTTCCACGAAAACGGAAGTGACGTCATACTTCCTATAATTTCCTTATTTTCCAACCGATTTCAAGAATTCTTTTTGCATTGGAAAGCTGACAAAATTCTCTATCTCAGAGTCTCTGACAGTTTTCGGCTATCTGCTCAAATAAAAGAGCTATTTGCATTTGAAGTTGAAAAATGTACATACTTTTCAACGATTTTGCCGAATTTCGGCTGATAACGGGTGGTCTTTACAAACGTTTTCCAATTTGTACAGTACTGTCAGCAACATAATTTCTTGCCAGGGTGATAGGGGAGTGTCAGCCGCATGAAAGATGATAATTTTCAGAGCTATATCTTGACTACTTACGGCTCTATTCGATGTCAAAGATGAACCTATTTTTTCAAGTTTTCAAAATAGAGCAAACGTATGTGACGTCAGCTTCGTTATTTATCATTCGATTTCAATTGTTTTTGCTGTAGTCGATATTTCAGTCCTTTAGCTAAAACTTTGGCTGACGATCGAACCCGGTATCCCTCGCTCCGAGTCCATCGCTCTACCTCTAAGCTAACCGGCCCCACATCGGTGTGATGATGCGAACACAATAATGTTGGACTGTTCATTCTAAAACTTCAGAAATTCTTTTTGCAACCGATAGTTTACACCTTGGGCTAAAGCTTAGTTACACATGAAATCAATGTTTGAGGCTCAAACCGTTGATGCAGCTCAAGCTTCTCTAGTATTATTTTTGCCATGCTAAATTTGTTAAAATATGCACACTTTATGATGACTTTTAATTGACATACATCATTTGCAAGACATTTTCAAAGTCAACCAATTTCTACCAGAATAATGTTAAAATGTCCACCATCAGTACCGATGTCAAAAATTGCAAAAGTATACTTTACCCTAGCAAAGTAGACATTGAGGGTAGTAATCATTTATTTTTCCCGAAATGCATTGTGTCATAATTCCAGCACAAAAATATTTACACAATTCCTTAACATTTGATTGGCCCGTAGCAAGTCTCTGTCCAAAATTTATATCCCAGTCAACTCCCACGCCAAAGTACTTTCCGTAACCGTCAGGTGCAGTTAAAATAATTCTTAAGAAAACGGAAAATAAACACATTTTCTGGATGAATTTATTTCTAATGCTGGAATTATAAGGAATGAATGTCCTTTTTGTGGAATTTATCGGGGATATAAACTTGGAAAAGTCGCGGGAATACTGAACGAGGCCTTCCGGCCTTCGTCCAGTATTCCCGCGACTTTTCCAAGTTTATACCCCGATAAATTCCACAAAAAGGCCATTCATTCCTATAATATAGAACTAACCACTGCATATATTTGATGATGCACAGTATGCAGAATTATTATACTGTGATAATGTAATAAATTCAGTATAATGAAAATTAATAAATTTATCGTTAAAGTGAACATGTCTCCCTCAAAGTATACTTTGCTAGATCAAATATACTTTGCAATGTGGATGAAATCTGCTACAAGGGTGGGAATGTTCAGGATATATGATGAAATCAGGATTTAAGGTTTCTGATAATTGCAGAAAATTACTAATGTTTCAACATGGGAAGCACACTTTTAGGCATGTGTTTGTGCAACATATGTTTGTTTAGCCATTTTCAGGATTTGGCATTTGAAACTGTTCCCCCGCTGCACCATACTAAAGTACTATACAATCATATATAGATCACTTGTTTTTGTTAATCGTCATATTTTGGAGGCAATTTTGAAAATGATCGAAATTTGTTCTGGTGTCACTTTCAGAATTAATCGTAAATGATTTTCTAATTAATCAAACAATTTCAGCAAGTTGTCCCGATCCTATTGATGGAAGGCAGTAATTATTGAAGCAATGACATACATTCATTTGGGATCAAATTTGAGACGGACCAACCACTGAAGTAATTATACTGAATCCCGTAAATAATATACACCACCCCTGCAACGAGTTGTAAGACTATTGTAAGTCTATTATTATGTGTACCACTTTTTTACAAAGTGTTTAATTATTCACCAATGCTGCCTCAATAAACTGAATACAGCACAAATCTTTTGGAATTTGATTAAATAAAACGGTACATATGATTGCTGTTTTTCAGTCTGATAAGCCAAAATCCACATATTGAACATATAATACATATAATAAGAGGCATTTTTGAGAACCGATGCTTTTTCAATCGAGTCATTGTATCTTCAAGCGCTGTTTGCATATATATATCTGATATTTATGGCGTATACCTTGCGTCATGAAGGGCATAGTATGTTGGTTGTTATTACATTGTTTTGTGTTTCTTGTTTCTATCAATATCGATACTCGCTTATACTGCTGTTTCTGTATTATTGTACTATAAACCACATTGTATATATTATTCTAGATTAAACTTGTATTGTGTTCATGAACATCTACATATGTGTCTGTGACTGGAGACATCAGTCTCATCAATTTTGCAAACAGTGTAGACCCATATCAGACTCTGATCAGGGTCTGCACTGTTCGTCATTCAGTAAATGAAACACCTATCATGCTTTGAATGTCTTTACATATCGATTCATATCAAGCTTATACAGTGTGATATCAGATGAGTCTTTAAACTGGCCACCAATGTCACAAGTCACATGTCTCCAGTCACGGCCACATATTGTCGCTTATATGTCG
>CM055268.1:65183088-65253717 GCA_029237695.1 Conchocele bisecta
ACCACCCACCCCTTACCCAGGGTCAAGGTCACAAACATAGCACATTCATAAACTTAACGTTAGGGGTAAATGTCTTATAACATCTGTTTCCTTTCATGGAACGCCTTGATATTTCATACATGCATTCCTCAGATGACCCTCTATCATGCTGTAGCAAATCCACAACCCACCACCCAACTCTTGCCCCAAGGTCCAGGTCACAACCTTAGCATGTTCATAAACTAACGTTGGGGTAAATGTTGTGTAACTTCGGTTTCTTTACATGGAACGCTTTGATACGTCAAACATGCATTCATCTGATGATCCTCTATTGTGCTACAGCAAATCCATGACCCACCCCCCTCCACCCCTTTCCTCAAGGTTCAGGTCACAAACTTAGCACATTCGTACATGCATTCCTCATGTGAATAGCTATCATGCAGTAGAAAATCACCAACTTAGTGCGTTCATAAACTTAACGTTGGGTTAAATTTTGTTTTACTTCTGTTTTCTGGGAGTGCATTGATATTTCATACATGCTTTCATCTTAATATGCTATATTATACTATAGCAAACCCACGACCCACCTTGCACCACTGGCCCCAATGTCAAGGTCCGCCGGACGCCCCTTAACCAAAGGTCAAGTTATATAATATTCATGTTTGTTTATGCAACTGTGCCAAGTTTGAGTGAAGGCTGCAACAGGCGAGCTTCGTTGTCTTCTGACAACTCTTGTTTATCTAAATATTCAGTTCTGATTTTAGTACTCTCCCCCATCCATACAGGTAAAATGTGGAATTCGACCAAGTTAACCCCACAGGTAGAGATCTGAGTCTATACATGCATTAAATATACCTAAACGTATCAGCAGTTCAAACAAAACATAAATACTGTTTTATAATCTCGTAGAGCAACAAAGAAAAAATATATAAGTCTTTTATTTTTGTAGTAATTGCTGATGCAGTTAGGTATATTTAATGCTTTTGTAGACTTATGTTCTTCACTTGAACCTGCGGCTTAAAATGATCATATGTATTGACAGGCCGTTAAATAAATAAAAATCTCTGCCACCATTTTCTGTTGCATTATATTAAAAATAATTACGACTGTCCCCGCCCAAAGTTTGGTCTTACACGATATGTTATTCTGTTAGGCTATTGTGGATATCATTGGTTACATATTGTTTATGGCCTGTGCATGTATTTGTGGCTGTGACTGGAGAAATGGGGCGTATGGGTTATGCGACCAGTGTAGATCCAGATCAGTCTGTACATCCGCACAGTCTGATCAGGATCTGCACTGTTCGTGATTCCATCACTGAAACACCCGCAATGCTTCTAACAAGCTCGCTGTCATGCTACATGCGTGCGCTATTTGATCAGGAGCTACACAAATCACATAAGCCCCATTTCTCCAGTCACAGCCACAGATGTCCAGCTCCTATTACATTCTTACACATGAAATACTCCCCAGACCAGACGTGGATATTGGCAGTAATTGGTTGAGTGACAGAGAGCCGGCAATCAGTGCGGCCACGTGACACTGATGGCAGCCGCGCCTGGTTTGTCACGTCTAATAGACTGGGTGGTTGGTTGGGAGCACGCCAATGGTAATTTAACCCTTTCCCTGATAGAGACGACTTTTCACGCCTCTGCAGACATTGAAAACATTGTGGGAAAAGGAGAAATTGCTTGTAACAAGCAATTTCTCCGTTTCCCACAATGTTTTCTACTCTATCAGATAATTTAACCCTCATTTGACCCAGCATTTGATTCTTTTATTCAGATGTTTTGGATTTGGATGAGTCGAAATATCGCAAAACAGGGAAAGGGTTAACGATCGTGGTTTATCCGCAGGAGACATGGATTTTCTTTATTAATTCGTTCCCACGAAATAACAATTCGTTCCCTCAATTTAACAATTCGTTCCCTCGAATTAATAATTCGTTCCCACGATATAACAATTCGTTCCCACGAATTAACAATTCGTTCCCGTGGTTCCCACGTCCGTTAACAGTTTAATGAAACACGGATATTGCCCCTGACATCAGTGTGGAAATTTACGGCTGATACAAAATGTATAATAATGCCAATCAATACGTGGGGTAATGGTGATCTAGCCAAATCTACCAAACATTCCACCAAAATATAAATATGACATCAACATACTGATCATCTGTTCAAACACCTGTGATTATACCTAGTGATCAAATGCAAAGCCAGACGATCACTGTTGTATCCTCAGAACATGCATGCATTGCATAACATGGACGTTCTCATTGTAATACAATAACAATCTTATTACACTAGTCAGAACAGTGTTTTAACTAGTACATGTACATGTACACGATATTGCTACAGAAAACATGATACATGTACAAAATCGCCAGCTCAGGCGCATCCAATCAAGCCGCATGATTTTAAGTACAATATGCAAGTATTTTGAAATATTGAAAGTGACAAATCGATGGTCTAGTAACATAAGGTCGTAAGTGCTATGCTTTAGCTTTAGCATCGCACTTACGACCTTATGTTACAAGACCATCGAAATATTGGCAAGATTAGCGCAGAGAGTAGTGTAGGTGATCAGTATAGCTTCAATGTTTGATGCGTGGGCTGCAGGTTGTGAGCATGCCAAGGGTAATTTAATGATGGGTTTCATTCTTACCAGAATCCCGATATCCGTGGCTTGGCCACCGGGTCCATTTTTATATTTCTGACTTTGAATCCGGTTAATTATTATACCCATTATCAGTACGAATCCTATTACTTTTAAGATGTGGGGCTAAGTGACTCTGGTGTGGTGATGATCTGGACCAAGATCTGAGGGCCGTTTCACTAAACTTCGTACGACTAAAATGTTCGTAATTGCAAATTTAGGATCGTCTGGAAAGGTCAATTGATGGACTTACATTGAAAAGGGCCCCAGTTGATTCTAACGTCAGGACTAAACAAACGTTTTTTTATTATGAAATATTCACTTATGATTTTGCGATTTACCCTCTTCCGTGCAAGTAAAATAAGGGATTCGACCCGTTGACCTGAAATGACATTAGATTTTGACAGGCCGTTAAATATAAATAATGTATGATGCTGTGTAAACGAAATATTCTACCAGACGGCTGAACTGGGTTGTGGACGAGTTGGACAGTGAACGAGTCCACTACATGCATCTAGCTGACAACTGTCGCTAATATGTCGCTGTGACTGGTTACATGGGGCTTATAGGCTTTGTGACCAGTGTAGGTCCTGATTAAATAGCGCACTCATATCTAGTTTGCTTGTCAGAAGCATAACATGTGTTTCATTGATGTAATAGCGAGCAGTGCAGATCCTGATCAGACTGCGAATGCACAGACTGATCTGGATCTACACTGGTCGCAAAACCCATAAGCCCCATGTCTCCAGTCACAGCCACATATTTTGTTTACGGACGACACGGTCCCTAGATAATCAGGGTTGTTCTACATATAGGCCTGTATCTAATTACCATATACCGATCATGCCATTACCCCTTCGTTAATTTTCCAGATCTATTGGCAATATTAACTCGCATTCAATCTGCGTGTTTTCAAGCGCAATTGTCAAGAATATTTTAATACGGAAATGGACAAATAGTGTGGTATATCATGAGTATGGCTACGTCACGGATTCTTTGCCCATTCGATCGCTCACACCCACTATCACGCACATGTAAATGAGCGATGTTGGAATATATGTGGCTGTGACTGGAGAAATGCGGCTTATTGCATTTGTCGATATTCAAACATCTGATATTCTAGCACCTGGGGATGATTGCACAGGGTCAGCATAGCATAGCATAGCATAGCATAGCATCATAGTGCAGATACTGCAGTATCTGTTAAACTGCAGTATCTGCACTATGATGCTATGCTGACCATGTGCAATCATCCAGGGGTGGATTGCACAGGGTCAGCATAACATAGCATAGCATCATATTGCAGATACTGCAGCTTAACAGATACTGCAGTTTGACTTGCGAGGGCAGTATAAGTTGGACGCACTTTCTCATTGACTCAATAGTGAATAGTCCTTGCTCTGATCATAGCTGATCTGGGCTGACACTGGTCGCATAACACACATCCCATTTCGCCAGTCACAACCACTTATGAAGGCTAAATGAATACTAGATCTGATGGCACATGTTATGTTGACAAACAGCACGAACTATTTGTGGAAGAATCGCGTGAAAACAACACTATGTGTATATTCGCGTTCGAGATTGGGATTCAATTTCACTAAACTGCATGTGCGATGAAAACACAGATCAGGAGCTGGGCTGGCAACAGACAGATCAGGAGCTAGACTGGTCAAATCTGATCAGAAACTGGACTGGCCACAAATGTCATACGTCCACCATCTTCGGTACAAAGTCACATGGCTTGTCTCATCTGACGATCGCTTGTACTTTGCCCACAGTTATTACATTAGCAGCGGTTATTGCTCTTGTTTGTATATTAGCGATAGTGTCGTCAGCTGATTGGCACAATCCCCTTGTTATTGCAATAAAGCAAAAATATTTACTGCTTAGAAATCGTGTTTTCATTACTTCATTCATTCATTCGGCTTATATTTACATGTAAGGGTGGGAATTGGCTCGAACACCTTCCATATCGCGTTTTCTCCAAGGTCGCTGTATATATATGGCTGTGACTGGAGAAATGAGGCTTATGTGTATTGCGATCAGTGCTGATCCAGACCAGCCTGTGCATCCGCACAGTCTGGTCAGGATCTGCACTGTTCACCATTCCATCATGAAACTCCGTCATGCTTCCAACAAGCAATATATATATCGTAGTTCTGAGTACATAACTCTAATTACATTGCATTACATTAGAGTCGTGACGAAGTAGTATTTCTCAAGTTGCGTTTGTTCAAAGCGTTCTGTGTTTACTTTCTGCTTCATGGAGAGTGAGCGAATAATTTTGCTAATACGCACTTTATTAGGTGAGTTCGTGTTAATATGTTTGCATCATATTGTAGAATCTTCTCTCAATAACAAGATAACGAATTATGAATTTCAACACCCTGCAGATCTGTTCTATATTTTAGTGCGCGAAAAGTAAATGCTCTTGCGCAACTTTATACCGTTGACTGTGGTGTAGCGATATAGTGCAACCTGTTGCCTATAAAGCGGAAAACGTGCAGCTATATATGCGGTTGTGACTGGATAAATGGGGCTTATGGGTATTGCGATCAGTGTAGATCCAGATCAGCCTGTGCATCCGCACAGTCTGATCAGGATCTTCACTGTTCGCTATTCCATCATTGAAACACCCGCCATGCTTCTATCAAGTAATATATCATTATCATGCTACATTGATGTGCTATTTTATCAGAAGCTATACTGGTCACAAACCCCATGAGCCCCATTTAGCCGGTCACTGCCACATATATCGTTATCAGGCTACATGAGCCTTGAAATTCCCATGCATTCCTCGCATCTGATCAATTTGATATCAAAAGACACTAGTCTGGTATTATCTCTCTATGCGGTCGATGGATCAAGGACGTCATTGCTATTGACGTACACTGAAAGGCAAGTTTTGTTATCAGCTTGATAAGTTCGTAAATTGTGCACTGATTGGTTGACACGAACCATAAGTGAACAAGTGGAAAACTATGACGGCGGCCGAATCTAATTACATGTATATACATGGACAATAGAAAGAAATGTATACACAAATACTGTCTAAATGCAGTGGCGGATTCAGGGAGTGGGCGGGGGCGGGGGCCGGGGGCCTGGGGCGGGGGAGGCCGCCCCCTCCGTTCAGGTTGCCAGATTTTTTTGGCAGTTGAGAACCTATCTAATTGTTGTAAAATAAAACAAAAAAACACTGTCAAGTAATGGTGATATTATTAGATCAAGGTCCAGCTATTATAGTGAGCACATTCAGATGATATTACAACATTGTGCCATAAACTTGACTAGACACGAAAACAGTATTACAATGAAACAACTCTTGCAATTTATCCAGTCAACACAGTGTGTATGTGCCGTGAAACACGGTGCCGTGAATCAATTTTGATATCCTGTCAATATGACCTAATCACTGCGTATGGATATCTTCTGTGGCTGGGATAATTTGTTTTGTATTTTAAAGACATTTGTAGGTGTTGACGGGATAAATAGAATAGTAGATTAGTGCCGTGAATGGAAAACATTATCTGACGCGGCACGGAAACGGGATGTGCTCGGGAGAGCCTCGCCATCCCGTTTCCTAAGCCTTGCCAGATATTTTCCCATTCACGGCACTAACCTAATAGTCTCTATATATCCCTACCCGTTATAGTACTCGTATTCTGCGATTATACTTTGTAATTGACATCATGACACGACATTGCAATATGTTTCATTTTGGACTGACATACGTTATTTTAAAATAATTCATATGAAATCAAATCAGATGCAAAAATATGCGTTTATACGGAGGTTACGAAGAATAAAAATACAATTACGAAAAACAGTGGTCGTGGGTAAATTCGGACCCGCATACATGTACGACGTGCAAACGTAAGTTGTAAGTGCCAACTGCTTACAAGGTGTATGATCACGTGGTACTAACAACAACAAGTACAGAAACTTCCAGAATCCATCTGATTAAAAGTACGTATTCTTTTATATTGTCCTTATTACGTAACGAACTTTGATGAAATATGGCGCATCAACCGCGTCTTGTTAAGCTGCAATTTGGTGGTCTCTGTATTTTCGCCCAAACGTCTGTCGATTTTGCGAAGAATCGGTTCTTCGCACAAACGACATAAGTCTATGCCGAACTCCCTGGACCACCAATGCAGCTCTTGAAGACGCGTTTGCTGAGCCATATTTCATCAGAATCCGTTGCATATTAAGGAAAATATCACATACTACTTACTTTGGTGTGGGCGGCGTTGTTGTTGTTGTAATCATGTGGTCATGCACCTTGGCTTAGTCCACTGGGATATACTTTAACACATGATATTGCAGCCGGCATATTTTAGAATCAGACTACAGTAGTCTTCCATCGTTAATCTTGCGTGGGCATGACGTGTGCGCCATTTAATATAACTTATTACACATATGGGGTGTTATAAATGCATATAAATTAATTGATTTCAGCTTTTGAGCAATTCGAAATGCTGCTCATGGCCAAATGCGATTTTCAAGCTGGAATTTCTCACTAAATTACAAGGGAGAGAATGGCCAAATTGCCGAAATGTTTGGGCTGCGAACTGGCTAAAACGGACCCTGCTGGTTGTAAGTGGATATTAGGCAATGGAATGTCACTTACATCTACATATTTGCATGTCAAATCATACATGCAATAACACGCCCATCGGTGCCTTGCATGCCCGGATATTCGCGTGGAGGGGTGTGGCTGTAGGGAACCGAGCCGAGGTATACTGTAGAACCCGTTTCAACCGAATACCATTACGTATACGGCTGGTGTCCGGCTTAGAGACGTTCAACTCTACTGTATCGTTTTCTCCAGTTTCCGCTTAAAGCAAATAAAACAAAGGGAATTACGGACTTCACATTCAGGTGCAGCTAATACATGTACATGCATCTTTTTAGCATACAGTAGACAACGACACATGTCATTATATGTTACATAATATAGCATGTTCGCGACATGACAACAGAGCATAGCAATTCGTATCCGATTTCCGGTTTCATGTGCAAATTGTACCGTAGGCTGACTCGCTGCTGCCGCCAGTATTACGGCATTGACATTGAACATGTATGTGTGTACCTCAAGGTGCAACGTCACCCACTCCAAAGTAAGTATTATTTGATAGTTTCCTTAATATGCAACGGATTTTGATGAAATTTGGCGCAGCAAACGCGTCTTCATGAGATGCATTTGGTGGTCCAGGGAGTTTGACACATACTTATGTCGTTTTTGCAAAGAATCGATTTCCGTGTCGGAGACACGGAAATCGATTCTTCGCAAAAACGACAGAAGTTTTGGCGAAAATACAGAGACCACCAAATGCAGCTTAACAAGACGCGTTTGATGCGCCGTATTTCATCAAAATCCTTTACGTAATAAGGACACTATAAAAGAATACGTATTTTCAATCGGATGGATTCTGGAAGTTTCAGTACTTGTTGTTGTTGTTAGTACCACGTGATCATACACCTTGTACCTGAACAACGCAGGTGAAATAATGAATACAATGTATGTCAGAGTTTCTTTGTAGGGTCCAGGGGGCGTTTCACTAAACTTCGTACGACTAAAATGTTCGTAAGTGCAAAATTATGATAGTTTGTACATGTCACATTAACACTGTTTTCTTGTAAACAATTATTGGATGTACATTTATTGAGCAGAGGCTATGCTCAATAAATACAATGTATAAATCCATCAATTGAAATTTTCAGACGATCTTAAATTAAGGCGGGCATAACAATGTGGTAGAACATACATATAATCAACGTGTCATACATGTATAGTTGCTTAACCCGTTCAAAACTACATAGTTCTATATAGTGACATTGGCAAACAGTATATATCCAGAATTGCCGGCTCGTGACGAGCCGTCTCATCAGGATATGCACCTTTTGCAAGTTCATTGTAATATTAATATTTTTTGAGAACAAAAACACTCCCTTTTGATGCATGGTCTAGTCTGAAAATCATTTTGTAACGATTGGGTTGGTTGCAAAATTAACATATCAAAATCCATTCCAGTTACTTAGAGGTCAAATGGTTAATAGTTGAATGGATCCATAGCCCGTTTATTCCACTGACCCGTTCATTTCTTGAATTACTTTATATGCACATTTGAGAATATTGGCATTTTTGTCGTGAACAAAAAATTCAGTTTATTGCAAAAGACGAAAATCTACTAAGTTTCCTGTTTGTCAGATGCGTATTTGCATCTTCTTGTGCCGTTTCTTACACAGGTGTAAGACTCGGACCTATGACACCAACAAAATGCCAATTAAAAAAATCCCATTACCCCACCCACTTGGTCTCGTACATTACCATCTTCTATATTGGATTTACATTTATTGAGCATAGGCTGCATATGCAGCCTATGCTCAATAAATGTAAATCCAATTTATAGAAGATGGTAATGTACGAGACCAAGTGGGTGGGGTAATGGGATTTTTTTTAATAGGCTTTGTTTTGGTGTCATAGGTCCGAGTCTCCCACTTGTGGTTTATTACGCTTTCAGAGAGCCTTGGAAAAAGTTAAAACTCAAGATGTTAGACTTTTCTCTTTTGAAATAAACTTAATTATAAGCACATTGCCCAAAACATTCTTACCGTGTCCGGTTTATCATATACTAGGCAATTGATTGCACCGGTACTGTGGCCAAATAAAAAGGCAAGCATGCAGTATGATGAAAACTCTTTACCTGTAGCTTATTTCACCAACATTGCAAAGTATACTTTTCTAGCAAAGTATACTTTGAGGGAGTAATCATTTATTTTTCCTGAAATGCATTATGTCATATAGAACTAACGACTGCATATAGTTGATGATTAAAAGTATGCAGAATTATTATACTGAATTTATTACATTATCACAGCCAAAATGGCTGTGATAATGTAATAAATTCAGTATAATAAAAAATAATAAATTTATCCTAAAATTGAAGATTTCTCCCTCAAAGTATACTTTGCTAGAAAAGTATACTTTGCAATGTTGGTGAAATAACCTACTGGAGATCAAGGCAATATATCCCTGTATGTATTCCCATATGGTTCGTTTCGTGACGGCGACTTCCGCATATTTAGCGTCGGCTTTCACGGAATATCCTGTCGAACACGCAACTTGCACTTCCGGTACGTTTCCGCTAGTCCAATTAACGATCCGCATTCACGTGCGTGCTAGCAGAAAAAAACCCACTAGCTGTCGTTTGCGGGTATATTAGACGTACATGTACCTGATGAGCGACGGGACCGTGCATGTATGTTACAAAACACTACTGTCTGTTTCACGAAACCTGCCCAAATTTTACGGCTATATAGACAATTCAAAAACAATATTTGTTTCGATAATATTAAATTAAAGGAAAATCAAAGAATGAACCTTCTTTTTTTTTCGTGAAATTCGGTCAAATATTGATTTTATTACGAAAAATTGATTTGTCTATGGGAATTTAACATGGGGGAAAAAGTGGTAAGGAAGTGTGGGAGGAGTCAAAAAATGAAAAAAATTGCACATTGACTGCGAAACCTGACTAGATAGCTTGGATATGATCTAACTAAGAAAACAAAAGTTAAATTTTGAAAATCGGTACAGTATTTCTAAAATTCAAAAACATTTCCCCATGTTAAATCCCCATAGACATCTTCACTCCGTGAAGATGTCTATGGGGATTTAACATGGGGAAATTGTTTTTTCGCAATAAAATCAATATTTGACCAAATTTCACGAAATAAAAAGAAGGCTCATTCTTAATTTTTCCCTTTATTTAATATTATCAAAAGAAATCTTGTTTTTGAATTGTTTATATAGCCGTAACATTTGGGCAGCTTTCGTGAAACAGACATTAAATAGTAACTACTGTCTATTCCACGTATTTCTGCCGGCGAACTTTTGGCTATTAAACACATTCAATCTTAAAATTATTTAAAGGTAAGTACTTTATCCTCAATAACATACAAAAATCACCCTCCCTAAACAATATTATTTGATGAAATTTCATCAAATATTGACTTTATTGCGAAAAAAAAAACGATTTTCTATGGGAATTTAACATCAATTTTCGTAAATGGCGTCAAAAGTTGACAAACTGTTCAGAGTACATGCGGAATTATGAATACTCTGAAAATGTCGTCAATGTTTCACTTAATTTATGAAAATTATCGTAAATTTTGTAAACGTATTTCATGAATTTACGCAGATGTCGTGTCTTATTTGGTGTAGTATAACTATGAAATATTCCGAACCCCGTTCAACATTGACTAACCAACTTTCGTGCGTAAGCACGGAGTAAAACAGTTTTCTCATCAAGTACATGTATTATAAACAAATATATACTGTAACTCAAGGTGTATGCTCACGTGGTACTAACAACAACAACAAGTACAGAAACTTCCAGAAGCCCTCCGATTCAAAGTACATGTACGTATTCTTTTATATTGTCCTTATTACGTAACGGACTTTGATGAAATATGGCGCATCAAACGCGTCTTCGTGAGCTGCATTTGGTGGTCTCTGTACTTTGGCCCAAACGTCTGTCATTTTGGTAGACACGGAAATCGATTCTTCGCAAAAACGACATAAATCTATGCCGAACTCCCTGGACGACCAAATGCAGCTCACGAAGACGCGTTTGATGCGCCATATTTCATCAAAATACTTACTTTGGAGTGGGCAAGATTTCAACACTTTCAGCCACTGTTGTTGTTGTTATAACCACGTGATCATGCATCTGGTAACGGTGACAAGAAAGATGGGGTGGTATGGGAATTGTTGGGAATTGTTGCTAGACTAGTTTCTGATCTCCTGGCGTATTCCTAATTTGAGGACTCCTACTGTACAATCGGCACATGAAAGTGGAAACAAATCGTTATGCTCTGTTGTTAAGCCGCGAAAATGGTATATTCTATCATCACGAGCCGTCTCAGCGGGATCTGCACGATTTGTAGATACTTGTTTTCATTTAAAAGCAATTCTTATAAATGAATAGCCTAAAACAAGGTGCATGATCACGTGGTTACAACAACAACAACAACAGCTGAAAGTGTTGAAAGCTCGCCAACTCCAAAGTAAATATTATTTGATATTTTTCTTAATATGCAACGGATTTTGATGAAATATGGAGCAGCAAACGCGTCTTCATGAGCTGCATTTGGTCGTCCAGGGAATTTGACACATACTTATGTCGTTTTTGGAAAGAATCGATCGATTATTCGCAAAAACGACAGATGTTTGGGCCAAAATACAGAGACCACCAAATGCAGCTTAACAAGACGCATTTGATGCGCCATATTTCATCAAAATCAGTTACGTAATAAGGACAATATAAACGAATAGGTACTTTTATCGGGTGGATTCTGGAAATTTCTGTACTTGTTGTTGTTGTTAGTACCACGTGATCATACACCTTGTAAAAGTTGCATTTGAGTGTCCATTACAGTTACTTAGTGGTTAAATGGTTAAACAACCTAATGCACTGTGGATTGCACGTAAACTTACATGTACTAACGGTTCAGCATTATACAATCTTATTTTACCAAAGTTAACGCTATATTTTCATCGAATTATGGGAACAATGTTTGTTCTGACAATTGACCAGATACATTTATAGTAGTATGAAACTTTTATGAGAAAAATCCCTATTTTCTTTATTTCATCTCGAAAGTATATGTTGTTACAACTCGTTTGAACCGTCTCGATGAGTGGTAACAACATTTACCTGCATGGAGAAATAAACAAAATAATGAGATTTGTTTTTACCAAAAAATATCGTATCCTTGGGTTAAACTTTACTAAATAACATGTAATCTCCTTCACCACTTGGAGAGCATATTTCGGGCCAGGCCCTGGAAAATTCAAGAAAATATCTTGAAAATTCAAGAAAGAATATTGAAAAGGTCTTGAAAATACATGTGAAAAGAGCATGAATATTCAAGACAAGATCTTGAAACTTCATGATACTATCTTGAAAGTAATAAAACTCAGATGTGGCCCTAATGGGCTTCGATTGGTACATGTACATGAATATACAGTTGGGTCAGCGTGTAAGTGCACACACGTAAGTGGAACCAACCTGTCGTGTTCGTTCGTGTGTGCACTTACACGCTGACCACACTGTAGCCTCTCTAAGACGTGTTTCGCATCTGTACAGCGACGACGCTCGGGAGTTACAATGACCGCAAATAAAACAAGAACTGGCATCGTTAAACGAAGCTAATCCCCTCGCTGGCAGCCTTAATACAAACAAATCAAGTCCCCAGTGATTCGTATACAAAACAAAGCAGCATCCATAGACACACATTGTGGCCAAATATTATCAAAATCGATGAAGTGGTTCATAAGTTATTGAACAATTAAAGGTGTTACTTACACGCGCGCACTCCAACCTTTATCCTGATGAAGGTTTTTAATTATCCATGTAGAACATTCCGTGGTCAATATACGCTACACCTGTTTGCCCGTCTCGGCCAGTTGCCATGCACGGACTCTCCGGGAAACTTCTACATTAAACACTGGTAAGGCCAGAAAAAAGACACATTTGGAGAGCAAAACTTTGAAAAACCGGAATATTTACCGACCGAAGCACCATTTTTGAACATTAGTTAAACATTACATGATCATAAAACATTGAATGTCAGTAAAAATGAAATATTACAAGTTTAACATTTTGGTTAAAGCATATAAAATGTAAGAAAACACAAATAATCTGCTTTTTTGAGGCAGCACGACACAGTCAATTTCGTCTTGGCATGCTAAAACACACGAAAATAGGCTGGGAGATCATCTACGTCTACAGACACAACTGTTAGAAGTGTTGGTCCATTTCCTGTACATTGCAGCTATGTAAATTGCTATGCGAATATTAGTTTATTGAAATGCTAACCGTGTCAAATCTTCTGAGAATCATCGCTGTAGCCAATTTAACCAACATTGCAAAGCATACTTATCTAGCAAAGTATACTTTGAGGGAGAAATTTTCAATTTAAGGATAAATTTATTACTTTTTATTATACTGAAATTATTACATTATCACAGCCATTTTGGCTGTGATAATGTAATACATTCAGTATAATAATTCTGCATACTTTTAATCATCAACTATATGCAGTCGTTAGTTCTATATGACAAAATGCATTTCGGGAAAAATGAATGATTACTCCCTCAAAGTATACTTTGCTAGATAAGTATACTTTGCAATTTTGATGAAATAGACTACTGGATATCACCCACATGAATCAGCCGCACACTATACGCGGTACCTGTGCGGACGCACAGGTTGATCTGGATCTGCACTGGTCACAACATCCATAGGCCCCATGTTCTGCAGTCACAGACACATATGAGACACGCCATGTGATTTTGTACCTTCGGACATCTGCGTAATTGCATTACATATGTTTACACAATTTACAATATTTTTTTATAAATAAAGTCAGAAGTCAGAGTACATGCGGAATATGTACTCGGAACATTGTGTCAACCTTTTACGGAAATTTGTAAACGTATTTCATGAAATTACGCAGATGTCCGAAGGTACAAAATCACATGACGTTTGTCAATTATGATGCCAGTTTTCTGACAGTCCGATGCGATGTCTCGCCCCACAAGTGCAGCTGTGGCAATGACTGGCATTGCATGCCGTAAGTCATCAACGAAAGGTCGGTGAAGGGTCGGCCGTGATTAGCGAGGACACAAATCACCTAGCAGACACTACAATTCCTCAGGTACCCCGGTACAACGTAGCGACACCATTAACATGGCGACGAATGCTCATAAAATGTGGCTGCGACTGGAGAAATGGGGTTAATGCCATATGCAACCAGCGCAGACCAATACCCGCCAGCTCACATTAACACTTTGAACCCGAAAGCCCGCTATATCGGTTTATGCAAACAGTGCAGATCCAGATGAGCCGGCTCGAGTAGTATATAGGGAGTCAAAATGATACCACCTAACGGTGGTATCATTTCTCCTCCCTATATACTACTCCACCACCCCCCGACAAAAATCAAAAATTGGGTTAACGAGGAAATTGTCTCCCCACCAACCACGAAATATTCAAAATTGGTGTCATAAATACATCATGTTTTTTTCACGTCCAATTGAACAGATAAAACAATAGTCTTAAAAAGGATTTATTTTTGACACCAATTTATGAAATTTATTCTAATAAGTTTCCGATTTAAATGCGTCCTCGCGCAATAGTCTATATTCCAACACCATATTTTCCTCCTCCGATATAGCTAATTGATTCCGTAGATCAGCAATTAATTCTACAGCTCTAGTCTACCACGTTCACCTGTAGCCACAGGGCAGCGTAGTTGCTTATGTCTACAAAGAGTTTGGGCACTAACGAATTTACAAGGGCATCTGGGGCATTGAAATTGCGGGGGGGACACAAGGAAACTTTCTACGTCTCGCTAGATGCCTTCGTAGATAGTCTTTACGCGTAAACGTCTTACAACAAGTCTCACACTCCATTATATATGTATATGTTTATGTTTATATTCAATTGGTCGTAAAAAAAACATAATGTTTTCAAGACCAATTGAACAGATAAATTTTCATAGGTTATACAAAAGTATATTACAGAAAAATATGATAACGTCAGAAACTAGAGCAGAAATAGAAAGTTTGAGAAGAAAAGCCGAATCTCTAGGGATTACTTATAGTAAACGGTTGAGAGTTAGGGGGTTGACAAAGTTGATAAATGCCACAAAGAATGAGGCGTTTACAGAAAATATGATAACGTCAGAAACTAGAGCAGGAATAGAAAGTTTGAGAAGAGAAGCCGAATCTCTAGGGATTACTTATAGTAAACGGTTGAGAGTTAGGGGGTTGACAAAGCTGATAAATGCCACAAAGAATGAGGCGTTTATGAAGCGGTTTTACCCGCGCCCACAAACGAGGAGCCTTTAAAGATATATCCAAAGCGGAGGAAGTAGGTAACAGAATTCAAAAAGAAAGTATTGCGGGGTTAAGGGCTAGTGTAATCAAACCTTCAAGCACAAATAATTTGTCCCAAATTAGACGCCAAAATAATAATAAGAAAAAATCTATCGTTAGTGCGATAGTGGAAAAAGGTGAAGAAATATTGGGGGCTCACGATGAAACATTGGAAAAGGTAGAAAATGGAAGACGGGTAGTTACATTATCCTTTCGTAAAAACATTAACATTAACGAGTCTGAACGCATGTCCGATAAACTCGCTCCGTATCTAACAACCAATTTTTATTTGAGATATTCATATTCTTACAAGCTAGAACATATGGAGGAAAATTAAAAATGGAAAAACCTAAAACTATAATATTTCACAAAAATCTCGGTGGTAGCGAACCACTATCATCAATGAAAACCGTTAAAAAATGGCTGTCAGATAAGGAGCAAACACGAATAATGTCCGATAAAATAGACAAGACCAAATACAAAGTGGAAGTTTGTAAGATGGGTAGAGGTGATTTGTAAAGCTAATACAGGGTAGTAGGGGAATAGATTTGGGACTACAATCCAAAGAAGCAGCAGGAGGAGAACTTCCAGAATGGTTGAGGAATAGAAAAGGTATGTATTCTTTAGATAAGTATAATGACGACCTTTGTCTGTTTCAGGTGTCTAGCTATGCACCTTGATAAAAAGATCAGACCTGACAATGTACAGAAAAGGCGAAAGAACTTAGTAAGCAATATTTCGGTAGTAATGTGGTTTCACCAATTTCTTTTTCAGATCTGAAAAAGGTTGAAGAGTTTTTTAAAATCGGTATAGAAGTATATCAACCCACCGAATGTAATGTATGGTGGTTGAAAAAGGTACCAGCGCACTATAAGGTAATAGGTAATAAACCAATGACAATAGGACTGTTTAATAATCACGCATTTCGAGATAAAAAACCTTAAAAACCTATCTAAAAATTTACGCCTGCGATAATTGCAAGCAGAAATTCACGAAAGCGAGTAATATGAAGAGACACGGACCAACATGTATGAGAGGTGAGACAAAAGTAATATGTGATGGTAATTATTTAGAGCGCCCGCGTTCGTCGTTCGAGAAAGCGTTTACCCAAAAGGTTCTAACAGTTATGGGGCGATCGATTGGATGTATTCTGTGGAAAAGCGGGAGGGAATTCACATTCACCACGAACAGTGCGGACACGGAGGTGAAAGATGGATTTTAGGAGCTCCGGTAGATGGATACTGTCCAGAAACCAATACCGTATATCAATATCACGGCTGTTACTGGCACGGGTGTGAGATTCATGCAAAGCTAGAGAAAAGAAGAACGCGCATCCACTATGAGAAGAGATAAAGATTATTAGAAAAGCAAAAGAATTCAACCTAGTAGTTATGTGGAATGCGAATTCCAAAGAACGGGTAAAGATATAAAGATCGGTTGTGACACTACTCTTTATCCATATCAGATAGTATACGATTTTGAGGCATATCTCCAGCCAGAAGTTGAAACTACCGGTAATAGTTTAGAGTACGAAGCTGAGCACGTTCCGGCAAGCGTTAGTATAGGAGATAATTTCTCAGGAACAGTAACTCATATTTGTGATAAAGATCCCGCAAAACTTATAGAAAAATTCGTAGAAGATTTGAAGTCAGGGGAAAAGAAAACTATAAGAGAAGAAGTGTGGTCAAGATATAAGTTTAATACGAATATTTACGTAAAAGGGAAAAACCAAATCGCCAAAATCGAACAGTGGATAGAGCAAGTACCGGTTATAGGTTTTAAACAGCAGTAAGTACGATATAAACTTAATAAAGAAATACCTAGTAGGCGAACTGACATCAACAACAAAGAAAGTAATGGTCGGAAAACGTGCAAACGCAACAATATTTCTATTTACTCCAGAATTTAGATTTCTTGATGTAATACTTTATCTAGGACCTGGTGTAAGTTATGATAGTTGGATAAAAGCCTACGACTGCAAAGGACAGAAATCTTTCTTTCCTTATGAGTGGTTCGATTCTCCAGACAAACTGGATTACCCAGGACTACCGGATATAGAGAATTGGTATTCCAAACTATCTGGGAAAATGTTAATAGATGAAACAGAATTAAGTAAATGTCGTAGAATTTTCGAAGAAAATAATATGAAAACTTTCAGAGATTGGTTGAAATATTATAACGATTTAGATGTAGCACCGTTCCTAGAAGCGGTGGAAAAAATGTGTGAATTTTATAAACACAGAGGTGTGGATATTTTCAAAGATGCGGTAACACTACCTGGAGTAGCTATACAATATTTATTGAGAGGAACCATTAAAGAACAAAATCTTCAAAGACGATTATACCGGAGGATGCTCTATATGCAAAAAGAAGAAACATACGAAATGATGAAGGACGCTCTAGTTGGTGGTCCATCAATAGTATTTACACGCTATGCAGAAGCCGGTGTTTCCAATATTAGATCAAATGAAAGTAACAAACCTTGCAAGGCTGTTTTGGGGTACGATGCAAACGCGTTATATTTATCTACGTTAAATAAAGAGATGCCGTGTGGGAGAGAAACTATACACCATATAGATACCCCACATAACCCTAAATTTATTAAAAAGTTTTGTAAAAGAGTTTTATCTGGAGACTGGTTTGGGTTTGCGGAGGTGGATATAGAAGTTCCACACAACTTAAAACATAAGTTTCTGAAATGTCCCCAATATTTATAAACAGAGAAGTAGAGGTTGATGAAGTTCCCACACACATGTTAAAATATTTGGAAGATACTGGAAGAACTAGAGGAAATGGAAGAAAATTGGTGGGATCTATGACCGCCACTAAAGTATTGCTGTACGCGCCACTGTTGAAATGGTATTTAAAACACGGCCTAGAAATAACGGGAGTTCATCGTGTTATAGATTATATTAGTGGTAAACCCTTCGAATGGTTCGCAAAAGAAGTTACAGCCGCAAGACGAACAGGCGATGTAGAACCAAATAAGAAACCAGTAGCCGACATAATGAAATTATTAGGAAACTCGTGTTGTGGAAAAATGATAGAGGCAACGGAGAGACATTTAAATACGACATATACGCGAGACGAAACCTGTGTTGACAAAGCATTAAGATCCGCGTATTTTGATGATTTGGAAGAGATAGGATATGCGTACGAAATATCTTCAAGAAAACCCAGGTGTGCGCTAAAGAGACCATTCCATTGTGGAATAGCGGTTTATCAACTAGCTAAATTGAGAATGTTGGAATTTTACTACGAATTTCTAGATAAATACATAAAAAGAGAAGACTTTGAATTAATACAGATGGATACAGATAGTATGTATATAGGAGTTAGTGGAAAAACGATAGAGGAATTGATTAGACCTAACTTACTAGACGAGTTTGAAAAAGAAAAAGAAAAAAATAAATGGTTGGCTTGGGATAAATGGAGCGAAAGAGAGCCCGGACTTTTCAAAATGGAATTTAGCGGGGATAGGGCGATAGCGTTATCTAGTAAGTGTTATTTTGTAGAAAAAATTAATTTCACTAAAGATAATTTGGAACAAATTAAAATTAATAAAAACTCTGCGAAAGGAATGTCCAAGAGAACTAACAATTTAAATAAATTGGGATAGATATAAACGAGTACTAAGTGAAACTACAGAAGATGGAAAACACATTATAGATGTAGCACAAAATAGAGGATTTAAAATGAAAGACGGCGTTATGAAAACGTACTGTCAACAAAAATTAGGACTCTCGGCATACTACGATAAAAGACGCGTGTTACCAGACGGAATACATACAGAACCTCTATTGATTTAAGTAATCGGGGTAGCTGGGTGTCAGAAGACACTATAAGAAGTTCTTCGCGAACAAACCCTCGAGATGGCCCATCATCCAAATAGTAGAGCACGGGCTCATCGGGTTTGGTAATAGATCGATCTAGATGATATACATTGAGAGACCACACTGGATCAGTCGCGCGGCGGCTGCCACCTTCGAGCTCTCCCGGTTGATAGAGGTACCGGACGTCAATATCTGATGGAAGCCGCTGCTCCTCTAAACCAACGGGTCGCCCGCGCGAGACGGCAGAGGGCTTGCTCGTCACCCTTTTAAACTTGATAGCATCTACAGGCTTCTTACCTATCAATCTGGTCACCTCTCCGTTCAGTGAGGAGACCACGGCGGGCAGTCTGGCCACCCACTCGGTCGATCGCGAATGAGGGTCTACAAGTTCTTTAGCGTATTGGTGTCCGAACAGTCTCTCAGCCAGGGTTCGATTGAAGCGTTCCACGATCCCCTGGTCCCGGTGGATGTTGACGCGGCCGCGTCTGATAGAAACTTTATGCTTAGACAATAGATGAGAGACCGCGCCCATGAACTCGCGGCCGGGATCGACCTGGAGAAGATTCGGCCATTTGAGAGGACTCCTCTTATATATTCGGGAAAGAGCCTCGGCCACTTCCTTAGACTCTTTAGTGGCCAACGGCTCAGCCCCCTTGTAACGACTCGCTACGTCAACGATTGTCAGTGCGTACTTGTACGTTTTGCGACCGACGCGATCGTGAGGGAGAAACAGGAGATCCGCTTGGTGAACTTGGTTCGGCACCGGCACGTCGAATTTCGGGCGCGGAATATTGTGAGGCGCGGGTAAATAGATCTGCCAGATGCCTGCTTCTTGAGCCATTCCTTGACAGCGTTTTCTGAAACCTTGGTCGCCGCCGCGAGGTTCTTGATGGCCGCGAGTCCCTTCCAGTAGCCGCGTGGACTATAGTATGTATTCGACAGCTTGCGCGTTAGTTTGGTATCAAGTTTGCGCGTGTTCATCGTATGCGAAGTATTCTAATATATCGGACAATCTCCAACATGCCCTCGCCAGTTCGTCCGGTAAACTGCGTCGTTAATAATAAACCTTTGTTGGAAGTTTCGCTGCAGCCCCAATCGCGTTTGGGTTGGAACAGGAGAGGGAAATCTAATTCATCCAATCTCGGGCCAGACGAATCATACTCTTTGCACCAGGTAAACGATGTTTTTGGGCAGTGTAGCCTACATCAATCATAGCGTTATAAAGTTCGTCAACTAACATCGTTCATATATATATATTTATAAAAAAAAAATGTTTTAATTAATTAATTTAAAATCTCGATTGAATATATAGCCGGCGAGACCCACCACACCCATTCCCACGATGATGAACGCGATCTCGCGGTCCTTTTGGGGCTCTGACGGTACATAGAAATCTGAAAGTTGGGGCTCGGGATCCATTGGATCGAGACTTTTGTGCGGATATGCCAGCGCGTACTCGCGGTTGGCTTCTTCAACGTTCTGAAAAGTTTGCGCGGCGTGATTTTCGCGGCGAAGCTCTTCATTGACCCAGTCCAGATGGGCGGTTCGTTTTTTCGACCATGCTTCCTTTGCGCTATTGAGTTGTTCTACAGCTAAATCATGACGCTTACGCTCCTCATCCACGTTCGAGCTTTTCATTTTAGAGAATATAAGTTGCTACCGCTGAACGCCAATGCGTTTACAAGCGCACCACCTACTATTACTGCGATTGAAGCCATTTATTTCCATATATTAACTGGTAGAATTCCAGCTTTAACTAGATAATCTCGGGTCCAAACTGCGGCCGCTACATCTAAGGTCGCGAGCCCTACGTCTCTCACAGTAAAGTCCAATTTGGGAGCGGTTCCTCCTAGGGCCATCTTTGATAGTCGAGCATACCCGATACTGAAACCCGATATCACCACGGCGTGATAAAGCGCATTCACTAACATTTTACCATCTTGTTCAGCCATTGTTATAATTATTGCATATAAAATGGGTCGCGATCAATGTTTAAATGGGGCGCATCCAAATTCAACATTGTTGATGATTGGTGTTTAGTAACTTTCTTCTGAACACTGGCTGGTTGTTTTTTCTGGTATTTCCACACGCACAGGGCACCAACAACTGCCAGACCACCACCAACAACCCAACTCCAATTCACGAATTTGGGTTCAATCGGATTCGCCCAACTCCAACGGTAGTTGGTATTAGGGTGACAAATTCTTTGAATTTGAGTGTGCTTCCAATTCGTGAATTGGGGGTGTTGTTGTACTCAACTCTGTATTCAGATGTTTTGCTGTCTCCGTCCCCGATTGCAACCCCAATCTCGATTGGAGTTTAGCCTCTCGAAGCTCGGCGAGTATTTTATCTTGTTTAACTTTTCGGGTGGCAGCCGCCGCCCTCCCAGCTGCCTGTCTTTTAGGGATTTTTTATATGCGGTATGTCATCCAGTGGCGGAGTAACACTCTGGTTCGATTGTGTTGGAGCAATCTGGTTCAACTCCGTCACTCTCGTGGGTGTGTCTTGTGTCATCATTTATAATATTAATATTGAGCTTATAGTTCGTGGGCATATATGTCCAAATTGACAGTGTTTACCCGTGGTCAACGCGGTTGTCAGCGGAGCTAAATACATTCCAAACTTGTGATAAATTGAGCAGCAGGTTGTTCTAAGAGTGTGTCCTATAAAAGGGTCAGTCTCTAGATCGTGAATCAACCCTTCGGTGTTTGGTATAGGGAGAAAGTCTACTAACGGCGGTAGCGTACAAATGAATAGCCGCCGATCCAAGAGTTTTTGTCATCTCTGCTCCCAATTTGGAGCGTATCGCGCATACATTTTATCAATCTCCGCATCTGACATCTTATCCACCTGAAAAACTGTGAGACGCCTACCGAGATAATGCTCCGATTGTCCCCCAGCAACCAGCGCAGCTAGCCGCTCTCGTCGCGCCGCATTTTCATTTTCATTCGGAGTCGTTGCACTCAACCCAGATCCCGATTGCTCTGTCGGATCATTATTGTTGGCAGTCGGAGTTGAGGTTTCTTCTATTAGCTGATCGAGAAGTTCGTCGCAGTTCATTTTTCTTAAAATTAATTTAACTATTCTAACAAGTCTCATCACTTTAAACATATTTATTTAATTTTTTCAAAATTATTAAAATAATAAATGCGCACATACCCGTACTTATGATCACCATTATGCTCGCAACAAAGCTCGCAGCGGAGCACCAAATTGTTAACATTGTTAACCATTGTTAAGCATTTGTTCAGCATTATTCAGCATTATTCAGCATTTGTTCAGCATTATTCAGCATTGTTAAGCAATTGCTAAGCATTGTTCAGCATTATTCAGCATTTGTTCAGCAATTGCTAAGCATTGTTCAGCATTTGTTCAGTATTTGTTCAGCATTTGCTAAGCATTGTTCAGCAATTGCTAAGCATTGTTCAGTATTTGTTCAGCATTTGCTAAGCATTGTTCAGCAATTGCTAAGCATTGCAATAGCTTATTACTTTGCAATTTTCCTAATAATTTTTTCAAAATTATTAATTATTAAATAAATCGTTAGATTTAGTTGATAACTTTATAAGCAGTTGGTTGATCAGTCTTTAGCAGAAGCTTGGCGTGCTTAGTTTCGGAAAGCATCTGTCGAACCTCCAGGCGCTCCTCGCGCGTTGGGATAACGTCATTCTCTCGAAGACAGTCATCGAATGAGTCTCGGTCCTTGCAGTGAAAGAGGGCGACCCATTTCGTTTGCTCGCGCAGATCCTTGAGGACGGCGTTGTATTTTTGAGTGGATATCCATACGCTTTTGCCTCGCATGGCGGCCAGAAAATGCGAGCTCGGAGAGCATGTCCTTCTTTTTGGTCATCGCCGCCTTGGCTGAGCAATCGTCAATCACGTATAGGGTGGGCTCGCCCTGAAATATTTGGTATAAACCACGCAACCAATCGTGAAGCCTATCACCGGGGTCAATAACGTATACCTCAGGGTCGGTCCATATCCACGGGCACCGCTGATAAGTATCGTTGTGCCGCACAGTGGGACATAGGATCACAATGTGACGAAAGGCATCGCGGTAGGATCCCTCGAGTAAGTTGAGGATGAAAACCGTTTTTCCACACCTGTCTGCCCACATATTATGGCGGAGTGAGCATCTCCAATCGTGAATTGGTATTGATTGCTAGATTTCTTAATTTTTTCAAAATTATGTATTAATAAATCGTTAGATGATTTTTTTATTAAATCAGTAGATCGCTGATACGTATCGACCATCTTCGATGTTGAGTTGTGCGTCTGTAATTATATATAAGTACACGGTCAATGGCCCGGCTCCGTCCGCCTCTTTGGTTATCTGGATCGTCACACCCTCACTAGCGTTCTCAACTTGGCGTCCGCTACCGTGTATTTGGTCATCGTCGCTGGCTCGCATGTCTAGCCATAACGCGTATTTGGTATTCAGGAACTCCGCGAGGGAGACGGCCGAGAGATGCAGGTCATTTAGCAACTGCTGCAAACCTCCGGAGAGCGCTTAGATCCGGCAGCAAACTGCTTTCTTACTTCATCCCACTGCTGGTGCGCGCGAAGACCGCGCTGTAGAGTTGATTGGGGACTCCCTCGATCGTCACCTCTACCTTCGTGATTTTGGGGTTATAGAATCTGTCGGTTTTTCTAGCACCGAACGCGAACCGAGCATCCTCGAACAACATCAGAATACCTTTCATCGAGCGGGCGGGTACGTTGACGTTAATATTCCACAATGTGTCGCTTTTGTTTTTTTTTTGCGGCATCTTGCGATGGCGAAGAACTCGGTCGTAAAGTATGGCAACGCGCCCGGCGTACTGGGTTCTGATCAATCGCGCTAGTTCGGGCATCGTGACCATGTCGTACTCCAGCGAAACATTATCGATCGTATACGTCGATAACTGGTCGTGGCTATGATAACTCGGCCGTAGTCGTTGAACGTTAGTTCGTATTCGAGGCGGTCAGCCAAAGCGCTCTGATAGTAGGGCATGTGACTCTCCAGCAACTCAAAGTCGAGCGGGATGTAGAAGCGGTTGCCGTAAGCGCCCGCGACCGCGTTGTCACTCGCGTTGTTATCTGCCTTGTTAGCAGCCCCGATTCTAAGTTTGGTTACGTTCTTATTTTGCTGGTGTCAATACCTTGATAGACAGCGTTTTCAAGCTCGTGTGACGTCTTCCACAGGTCCTGATAGCAATGGTAGACGTCGCTGTCATCGATCGACATCACCTCATTACCAGAAATCTTTATCATAGTCTTCTTGACTATGGCGCGACCCAAGTTCTGAACGACGGTTCGGTCCGCGTCGTCGACGTTAGCGAAATAGTGAAAGCGAGGCGAACAGTACCCGGAACAATGACGTCGTTAGCTCCGAGGTTGGGGAAGCGGACTAAGAGCTGCTGGTTCTGGTCGATCGTCGATGGGGTGTTCGTAATAACGACACTCTGTCTCACGCCTTTTGCCCCGAGGGGCTCACGCAGTCTGCGGTATGGATTGAGTTTGCGACCGTATTGACTCGAAGACATAATTAATTTTTTCAAAATTATTGAAACTATTAAACCCGTATGGTTTTGTCTTTAATACATAATTAATTTTAAGAAAATTATAAATATGGTCTGATTACATGGACGAATTCGATCGCACTACGGGCGACCGAGAAGATTACCTCGATGGTGATGATGATAACTTCGAGGATTCCCTCACGACACCCACCATAGAAACTCCAGTTCCAATCCAATCACAATTGGGTGACGCTACCACTAGTCAAAGTCAGGAATTACTTGAGGGAGCTGTAAACGACTACTACAACAATTTGGCAGCAGAAAAAGGTCTGGTCCCCTCTGTCGGTCGCGACTACTCCAAGTTCAAATTTATGAGCGGTAAATTGCGACTAAGAGCAGCACTAACTGTCCAATTAGTTAACGGGAGGACCGGAAAACCACTATCACTAAACACCATTGCAGGAAACCGGGCGGTGGCCAACTCATAAGGGACGAACTAGGATTCACGGATTGGAAGAGGGGTAAAACAATTATACCGGCCCGCGCTGTAGAGGCCCTAAAGTCTACCGACGAAACTATAGCGAAGACGGCCACCGCGATAGAAACGGTCGAGCTCAGCGAGGTCCCCTCAAATAGCCACCGACGTTATTAACACTATGGAGACCACGTTCAGCGTCCAATCGCAATTGGGAAAAATACTCAACGATGACCCACCGTTACCTCTTCGAGAACTCCGTGGACTCGATAAGGCTCTACAAACGGTCCGGGCGAACTGGTCCTTAACCTCTCCAAACTCACGGCGCTGGATGAACATATCGCGCTAGAAGAAAGAAAACTGGAGGAAGCCGGTGACGATAGAGAATCTACCGAGCGGATCAACAAACTCCTGCGGTCTTTGCGGGATGAAAGAGAAGCTCGCTTGGAGGCCGCCTCGGCTAACCGTGAGGCTCTCCGCACACAAATAAGTCGGATCCGCGAATCAATCTCGAGGGTCCTGCACGAGGAGACGACACTCGGTGAGCGTCTTCGCACTCTGTTCAGAGAGCAGGGCGTCACGATAGCAAGCATCCTCGTTGCTATCGGCATGACTATATCGACCATAGTTCTAACTTTCACTGGTGGTGGCGGCGCTACCACCCGCTCCAGCACCAGCACCAGCACCAGCACCCTCTCCATCCGGTGGAGCCAAGGAGTGGATAAAAAAACAACTAAAAGAAAGCCCTCGCCAGTCTTCTAGCTAAATTAGCTGGAAAGGCGGCTGCCGCACTACCTGGACTGATCGGAAGTATCGTTTCTTACTTGCTATCTATATTATCAAAAACGGCCGGATGGCTAGCCAAAAATACCTGGGCTTTAATCGTGGCAATCGCCGGTCTCCTATTATTCTCTGTCAGAGAGTTCCTACAACCAAAGCGTAAATAATCCGATCGCCACGAGGGCGATGACGAGACCCAATTTCTCCTCCTCGTGTGTTGTGCTTCCAATTTCAACATTGTTGATGATTGGTGTTTCTCCAATCGCGATTGGTCTGTTGATGGAACTCGATGGTGCATCCAATTTACGAATTGGGGGTACTGGGTTCGATTTACGAATTGGGGGAGGTGTATCCATTTTGTGTTTTATGAAATCGGTTCCACTGTGGGGGTGCGCTTGATGATATCCGTGTTCACGTTACCGTTGTGGCCGATTTTTTGATTGGCGGTGGCGATTACGATATGATTATTGTAACCGTCAACCGGGTCGTCTCGTAGTATCATATTGCTCGGCGCCATATAAAGACCTATTCCAAATACATAGTCTACTGGGGTGCTGGCATTCTGCAAAACGTCTTGATAATTCTGGATCGCCTTCTCCAGGTCCACCCTAGCTGAGATGGCGTCCTCTACAAGTGCCAAAATTGTTTTTGTGCATCAAACGCTGTTCCCATGCCCAGTATAGAACTGCGAGTTTGCTTCTGTGCGCCGAGAATGGCCCAGACGTACGTGCGAATGGAGTCGTTGACGCGAGTAACCCCGGCCTGCGTGAACCTAGACCCGTATCTAACATAAATGTACCCCACGCGTTCTGAACCTCAGCAGCCTGCTGTATGTAATCGACGTGAGCCAGTTTCGGAGGTAACATTTTACAAGAAAACACGCCACAGTGTCGACCTCCAGACACTTCCGTCCAGAAAGTCATAGTCGCGGGTCAAAATAAACCCGGCGTTCCGACTGACGATGTGGTCACCGGAGTGATCGTGTCTAAAATCAGTCTGTGTCCAATTCCCGGACTGGCCGTGAATGAGAACGTCCCCGAGGCCGGTGCTGGTAGGAAATGCTTTCTGTCTCCAGTCCGCGTCTTTTGAAACGTAAAATTCGTTACACAGTCTTTCAAAGGCCATACGGTTATGTGTTGGAAATGGGATCCCAGGCGTCGTCTTGAGGTAGTGAAATACCTAGTTCTTTGAGAATCCTCCTAATAGTATAATAACGTGAAAGTTGTAGACACTTCGGAGCATGACATTCTTGGATGTCAGATGGTCTTTATATGAAACTCCACACCCGGCGGTGTTGCGCACCATACAGCGAAATTTATTTGGTTCTGCCAAAACTGCATCGGTGTTGCTTTCCAGCCGTTTACCACCTCCATCGTAGTAATCTTGGGGCAACCTATATTGTTCAAAGATGTTAGGGAAGTTGGTGCAAAGCCACTGTCCGGTCTAACCGTTACGGTTGGGTGTACAAGGCGGTTAACAACGTCTTTTTGTGTGTATTTACCTCCGACCGCGTACTTTACATTAGAGTTAAAGCTAAATGCTTTGGTATCCATTGAAAGATATTATTATGTTTGCTACTATAACTAATGTTCAAAAAGGAGTTGTGAACTTCAAAAATTAATAGACAACTGCTGCGGAAAACGCCGGGTAGGCCTTAGATCAATCACGTTCACGGTTGGATGGCAGAATGTGGGGAAGAGTGAAGGGTTTTACTATGTGAGGATGGACAACAATTAGGTGTAAAGCTGCCTCACGGACTGTGGGGAATAAGACAGCTCAAAGATTTTGTCAACTCAGAGCTTGACGGTATAATCAACCTCACAGTATCGAATGTTACCGGGCTCACAACAATGATCATCAGCAGTGATGTAGTGGTCTCCCGGGGTTGGGTATTCAACTCGGTTTTAGAGAGACATACTCCTCAAACAAAGGAGTGTTCACCCCGGGTGAGTACGTCGGTGATAACCCGGTGGACTTCACCTTCACGAAAACTCTCAGGGTGCACCTGGATCGGGTGAACACATCGTACAACACGATAGACGGATCCCCCAGCACATTACTGAAACTGTGCCCGCCAGCGATTGTTTCTATGGTGAGACTGTAACGTTAGACTTCCCACACCCAGAGATGAAAGTTTTGGAATCGGGACACATCCAGAGTTGAAGATTTATATTCTTGATGATAAAGGGCGAGAGTTGAAGAACGATTACCCGATTTCGGTCGTCCTAGAAATTTCAAATTAATTAATTTTAAGAAAATTAGAATTAAACGCATGTTCGTAATATATATTATCAACATTATGAGTATATACGGACCAGGTAGTTCTTCCGATTGGGTGACAAAATTCAAATAATTTGGAACCTGCAGAAGGGGGATTCATCCCGACAGAGGGCGACTTTTTAACTACCCAAAAAAACAAAGGCCTTGATTAATAGAACATATCGAGGGCCACGGACGAGATTCACAAGAGTCTACTATCACAACTTAGAGAATATGCCCTGGCTGTGAATACACAAAGTCGTGAAGAAACGCATACGGAACTAAACGAACTAGGTAAAAAAATAACCAAATTAGAAAAGAGGCCCGGTTGGGGATTGATAAAGCCCGAGAAGACCGCCAGTTGACATTACGGCGGTTTATGATGCGTTGCGCTTAGAAGACTCTCTCAGCAAAGAAGCTACACTTGCTGAATTAGACGGGAAAATAATCGATTTTTCGAAATGAGGCCACGTCGGTATTGAGAAAGCACGAGAAGACCACCAGGCGGACCTTACGAAGGCTTATGAGGTGTTGCGCTCAGAGGACTCTCTCATCAGAGAAGCGGCACTTACTGAACTAGATAAAAAAATAACCAAATTTCGAAAAGAGACCCGGTCGGGTATTGATAAAGTCCGAGAAGACCACCAGTCGAACCTTGCAGAGGCCATTGCGGAGGCTTATGATGCGTTGCGCTTAGAGAACTCTCACAGCAAAGAAGCGACACTTACCGAACTAGACGGCAAAATAGCCGAATTTCTGAAAGAGACCAGGTCGGGGGTTGAGGGGGTCCGAGAAGACCACAAAGAGGCCATTGCGGAGGCTTATGGGGCGTTACGCTCAGAGGACTCTCTCAACAGAGAAGCGGCACTTACTGACTATATGAAAAAATAACCGAATTTAAAAAAGAGACCCGGTTTGATCTTGATGGAGTCCGAACGGGTATTGATAAAGCCCTAGAAGACCACCAGGCGGATATTACGGAGGCTTATAGGGTGTTGCTCTTAGAGGACTCTATCAACAGAGAAGCGACACTTACTAAACTAGATGAAAAAATAACCGAATTTCAAAAAGAGACCCGGTCGGGTATTGATAAAGCCTTAGAAGACCACCAGGCAACCATTACGGAGGCTTATGATGCGTTTGCGCTTAGAGGACTCTCTCAACAGAGAAGCGACACTTACTGAACTAGATGAAAAAATAACCGATAAACTGAAACATGATCGTATAGCCGCGACCAAAGCTCTTGAGGAGGCCTCTTATGAGATTCGTACTGAGGCATATAACGCAAACAATGCGCTTGCCGGAATAGTGAAAACAATGAAAACACCAAAACGTGTCATAACAGTTTGGGCTGAGAAGCGGGGCCCATTGGTTGTGGGGCACTATGAATATTCGTTCGGTGCCAAAGCGAGTAATAAATATGGGGGATACACTATGACAGCTGCAGGTGAAGTTATCCAAATGGCGGTCTGCTCGGTTAATGCTAATGGTAAACCTGTGGGCGCGGTCGCGATAAATATTGTAGTAGATGGGGAAGAACGGGGGGTTGGAGTCACTAAAATCTCTGGAGATAGTTCGACGGTGGTTTCGTTCTCCGGTGATGATCGAATTAGACTTTCCCAAGGTAGTGTTATTAACTTTGTTACGAAAATCGTGACTCAGAGAGTTCTTCCACTATCTCATTGTTAATTGAACTTATTGTGTAAATACTAATATATTGAAATAAATTTAACTATGAACGAATCACCGCTTCCAATTGTCAATACCGATCCACCAACACTGTATCCAACTCTCAATACCACTCCACCAACACTGTATTCAACTCTCAATACCACTCCACCAACACTGTATTCAATTAACGAAAAAAGTTCAGATTTTAGGTTGAATAATATCGTCGCTATGCAGGATATTTTAGTTAGAGAATGTGCAAATAGAAAAAGACACTCTAATAAATATAGGCGCGCGGCAAACATAGCTGAAGCATCTAGTACGGTTCTGGCAAGTGTTTCTGTGTTGTGGGGCGGGGACTGCTGCAACGCTATCTACAATTGTAATGATTCCACTTGCAGGGGTTTTGAGTGGAATTACCGTTTTATCTGGAACACTTTGTATGGTATTAGGGCGGCGGGTGGAAAACTCGAGAAAAAAAGTAGAAAACATGATAGAATATCGTTCTCGCTAGGTCTAAGAAAAATAGCATCGACGTTATATGGTGTCCAAAGCGTTGGCCGATAAGAAAAATATCAAATTTAGAGTTTGAATCCGTGGTGGAAGAAATGGGGAGATATGAAGAATTAAAAAATGATATAAGGATCAAGGGCGCGCCACCATGCCAAAAATTGAGTGTACTGATTGGGATAAATTTAGGGTAAAACTTGGAAATAAAGTCGGAGGAAATGTTACAGCACCATTATTAAAATAAAAAAATAAATTTAAAAAAAAATAAATAATAAAAAAAAAAAAAAAAATAAAAAAAAAATAAAAATAATAATTTAAAAAAAAAAAAAAAAAATTCTTAATTTTATAATTTTCCTAATTTTTTCAAAATTATATTGGTGCAGTAAACAAATTTACATACTATACAACATGTGTTTTTCACTGAGAATTATCGGCTCTGTTTACCTCGGCTATCAATTTACGCATGGGCCATAACCCGTGTAATTGAAACATTGTCGTTACAACATAAATTAATTACTATGTAATAATAGGGAGTGTTCAGCTTATTTAAATTATAAAAAAAAATAAAAATTAATTATAAAATTAACAAAATAACGAACCATCACATGTTTTCTTTTTCGCCAATAGGTATTTAATAAATAATTATAATATGCACACCATTTGTATGTTGTATAGGAAACTGATGAGTATATATATGTGTGTTGACCTTACAACAATTGGTCTCATCTCGTGTGTGCTATGTTGTTGATCCGGTATGACGTCCGTCTCGTCTGTTTATAAGGTAGCAGTCTATGCATATGTGTGTATTTGGCGATGTAATTGTGTAGCTCAAAGGTGCCGGCCTAAAAGATTTCTGCCTAAGAGCATTTTGCAATTTCGGAAACCAAATTCACACATAGGCTCGTCTTACTTCGCTGGTTTCTCTTAATAGAGTAATTGGCAATGGGGTTCAAGGCGACCCAGAATGTGAGCCAACAGATGCGTGGGCTTAAGAAGGTCACACCCCAGTGGCTGGGTGCCGCTAGAAATCTGCCCAGTCGCTGGGGGTGTTGTGCACGAGTGGAGGCTTTTGCTATTTTTTTTTTTAATTTTTACAAATTATTAATATCTTTATACGCGATAGACCTAATCGTGTAATCTCTCTATAAAATGGACACCTAATTTACATGTTCATAACACGTGTAATTGGAACATTGTCGTCTGCTTATAACATAAATTAGTTCTGTTCAATAATTTTCAATTTCTTCTAATAATTTTTTCCAATTTCTTCGTTAAAAGCGATATTGTAGAAACGCATATCCGTAAACGAATCTTTGATTTTAAACTGTTTTATAAAATTAGTTTGATAATGTTTCGGTAGTGTTTCTCCGATCCTATTTAGTCGCTTCATAATATAAAATTTGATACTTATACCGGCGACATAATTGCCGGTTTAATATTGTAAATGCAACGTTTTTATCGCAGCGTAATAAATTACGCTGATATTTCATGTATTCGATATCACATAGTATTGTCATTTTACCGTGTTTTAATACTGTAGAAACAACAGCGTAAAATCCTTCATCCAAATCATTATAAACGTCCAATTCGTTGTGTATTTTATTATCCATTTTGTTATAATTATTTTATTATAACCTATTATTATATGTTCAATTGGACGTGAAAAAAACATGATGTATTTATGACACCAATTTTGAATATTTCGTGGTTGGTGGGAGACAATTTCCTCGTTAACCAATTTTTGATTTTTCGGGGGGTGGTGGAGTAGTATATAGGGAGGAGAAATGATACCACCGTTAGGTGGTATCATTTTGACTCCCTATATACTACTCGACCGCTCGTAACGAGCCGTCTCATCAGGATCTGCACAGTTTGAAAGTAATTTTCATATTTTTCAGAACAACAAATACCCCCTTTTTATAAATGGAATAGTCTGAAAATCATTTTGCGATGATTGGATTGGTTGCAAAATTAACATATCGCAACCCATTCAGTTACTTAGGGGTGAAATGGTTAAAGGGCACGACTAAGTAGTTACTAAGTACACAATTGGAATTTAGAATAACATTTGCAATGGTAATCGATTTTGGTAATTTTTTAGTGGGTGTGTTCACATATCGATGGTCTAGTAACATAAGGTCGTAACTGCTATGCTAAAGCATAGCAGTTACGACCTTATGTTACTAGACCATCGATATAGTGAAGTGCACATGTAGGCGGAAAACGGTAGTATTAGCTAGCCACGTTAAAGGTACATGCCCACTCAGTAGGCACAAAATGTTCTTTATATCAGAGACATCATCTGATGCATTTCCTGGCAAAACAAACATTCATTCACCATTCCCCCACGTATTGATTGGCATTATTAAACATGTTTTATATCAGACGCAAATTTCCACACGGATATGGGGCGATAACCTTGCTTCCTTAAAATTTTAAAGGACATTAATATTGTTTTTTAGGTGGCACATTTAATTTCTATAAATAATAAAAAAAATACCATGCCTCATTTGCATATGAAAATAGCCTGATACCACCGCGCGTCCCTATCAATAGCCGGCACACTCAATTTTTAGAACTGGTGGAATAGTGACACAATTATAAACTTATTTAATTCCTATAAAGAACCTTTTATGTCTACTGAGTGGGCATGCACCTTTAATGTGAGAAGCAAATTAATAAAAATCTTCGACGAACATTTGTACCGTCCGAAGTTTAGTGAAACGAACCCCAGATATCCTTATCGGGATGCATGAGAGTGAGAGCAGATGAGGAGCTAGGCTTACCACACATTCCATAAGTACAATTACTCCAGTCACAGCCGCATACCAGCAATCAGTCCGCTATAGCAAACGAGATACCGGCACGAGGACAATACCGACAATGTTGAACACATTTGAATTGGTATTCGCATTAAGCAGTGGGGGCATTGATATGGAACTTCGTGGCTGATTACTAAGTGTGGAGGTCACTGGAGAAATGGGGTTTATGGGGTTTGCGACCAGTGTAGATCCAGATCAGCCTGTTCGACATTCCGTCAATGAAATCGTAATGCTTATAATAATATGCAAATCAGTTAGTTATCAGGCTACAGGAATGTGATATTTGGCCGGGGGCCGTTTCACTAAACTTCGTACGACTAAAATGTTCGTAGGTGCAGATTTAGAATAGTCTGTAAATTTCAATTGATGGATTTACATTTATTGAGCATAGGCTGTATATGCAGCATATGCTCAATAAATGTAAATCCGATAATTGTTTGCAAGAAAACATTGTTAATGTGAAATTTACAGACTATCATAACTTTGCACATACGAACATTTGAGTCGTACGAAGTTTAGTGAAACGGCCCGCAGGAGTTACACTGGTCAAAAATCCCATAAGCCCAATATCTCCAGTCACAGTCACAAGTTATGAGCATATATCCGTTTTACCCCTCATCTGGAGTGGAGTCGCTTTAAAGGGGCATATCAGGATGTTTTGAAAAAAATAATATAAAAAATAAAAATGTCATCATGGCCCTTTGTAAAGTGGTTTAATTGAAGATAATTCCAGCACAAAAATATTTACACAATTCCCTAACATTTGATTGGCCCGTAGCAAGTCTCTGTCCAAAATTTATATCCCAGTAAACTCCCACGCCGAACTACTTTCCGTAACCGTGAGGCGCAGTTAAAATAATTCTTAAGAAAACGGAAAATAAACACATTTTCTTGATGAACTTATTTCAAGAGCTGGAAATATAAGGAATGAATGGCCTTTTTGTTGAATTTATCGGGGATATAAACTTGGAAAAGTCGCGGGAATACTGGACGAAGGCCGGAAGCGGGAATACTGGACGAGGCCTTCCGGCCTTCGTCCAGTATTCCCGCGACTTTTCCAAGTTTATACCCCGATAAATTCAACAAAAAGGCCATTCATTCCTATACAAATTGTTTGATGCTAAACTGATCAGACATTGATTAGAGTGAGTGGTATCTCTTAGAAATACAATGGACGCGGTGCATGCATGTATTAATGATAATGGTCACGCCATGTTTATCAGCTTAACACATGAGTGTTTACATTATTGTGCGTATGCATGTACCTATGTCCCCCGTGGGTGACCCCGACTCTCAGAGATCGGTCACCACCATGATTCAGGGTGAAGGCAATAGAGAATAGTAGGTTAGTGCCGTGAATGGGAAAAAATATCTGGCAAGGCTTAGGAAACGGGATGGGCGAGGCTCTGCCGAGCACATCCCGTTTCCGAGCCGCGCCAGATATTTTTCCCATTCACGGCACTAACCTACTATTCTATTTATCCAGTCAACACCTACAAATGGCTTTAAAATGCAAAGAAATAACCCCAGTGCACATATTCCTACGCAGTGATTAGGTCGTATTGACAGGATATCGAAAATGTTTCACGGCACCGTGTTTCACGGCACATACGCACTGTGTTGACGGGATAAAAATGTATCACAACACAAACACGGGGATCCAGGCCGAACATAAAAGTAGTCCGGATGTTTTAGGTCGCACATACGTACTATATACTTAGAGTACAGTTCGCCCTCACGTACAGGAGGGCTTGAGCTAAAGGTAACTCTTATTGCACTTCATGTGCACGAGACTTAAACGACACATTGAACTACAGTGTCCACTGTCGTGCACTTCGATGTTTACATTTGTGAACGAGATCGTGAACAACAGTGCACTTTATTGTCCAATGTAGTGCATGTACATTCCGAGCGCAGTGTACATGTTGACCCAGTAGCCGATTTCACCAACATTTCAAAGCATACTTATATAGCAAAGTATACTTCGAGGGAAACAATTTTCAATTTAAGGATAAATTTATTATTTTTTTATTAAACTGAATTTATTACATTATCACAGCCATTTTGGCTGTGATAATGTAATAAATTCAGTATAATAATTCTGCATACTTTTAATCATCAAATATATGCAGTCGTTAGTTCTATATGACATAATGCATTTTGGGAAAATTAAATAATTACTCCCTCAATGTATACTTTGCTAGATAAGTATACTTTACAATTTTGATGAAATCAGCTACAGGGCACATGTACTTGTGGATGATCACATTTATAGAAGTCCACTTGAACGTTTAATTCAAACGAAATGCATTGTGTACTTAATAAAGAGTCTTTATTAAGTACACAATGCATTTCTTAAGAGTATTGTTATTATTATATATTTTTTATATTATACAATCAATGTCCAAATTTGAGGTCTTATAGATTTTATAAAAATGATCATATGTCGATCGCAACACATGTTGTGCGGGTTGAACTTTTTAAAAACATGGGTCTTATGCCATAAAATTAGTTCCAACAGCTAAATGTTTGTTATTGCAAATATTTCCGTATTCTAAAGGTGCGACGATTAGCAACTACGTTCGATTATTCGCGATTCGTAACTCCATGGTTCGGTGCACGAATACAATCTTCGGTTTTCATTCCCAGAATAGAACATATGTTGACCTTTTCGACATTTCGGAAGTAATAACATGAAATGGGTGATCCCTATCAGGAGCCGATCCAGCATTTTGGGAACGGGGGTGGGGGGGGGGTGGGGGTGGGGGGGGGGGGGGGGGGGGGGGAGGAGTATTTGAATGCTGTAGTTATTTGAATGTAAATGCGAAAGAAAATGTATATGTAGTTGAATATGTACATGCAATGTATAAACATGCGTACTGTTGTATTTGGGTATGCTAGATACAAACATAGCTTATTAACCGTCTAGACGCCAGATGCGGGACAAAAAACTATGGCTTATGGAGATGTTACGCATTGATATTACGGTGTCCTGTTATGTCACTTTTATTCTCGCTGTCTCAACTGAAACGCGAGGTCGTGAGATTGCGAGAATGTCATGCGAGATCGCAAGAATGAGAGAACGTGACGCGAGATCGCGAGATCAATCTCGCATTCTCCACTAGCGCTCTCAAAAGTTCGCCTCGCGCTCTCGTAATCTCTCGTGTATACAGTGGAACCACTCTAACCCGGACACCAAGCAAACACATGTGATCTTATATTTGATGAGTTCCTTGGTCATTTATCGCAGGTGATACTGTCTGCTCGTGACCATATAGCACACCAGTATGGCTCAGAGTGTTCAAATGCCTGATTTACAGTTAAACCTCTCTAAGTCGGACACCATGGGGCCTCCCAGGGTGTCCGTGTTAGAGTGGTTTAACTGTAGTAAAAATGTTTGTTTGAGCCTTGTTCAACGTCTGAATGGCGAACACAGTACTCCCTGACAAGAATGCGCGATGTGATTGGGATCTACAGTTGAAGCAAATGACATATTCCAATATTTGCCATGGCCAGCTATATAAAACCGAGCTCCGTTAAAGACCGGAAGCTGAATGTTATTTTTGCTGCGTCAACGAACGTTTTAGGTAAATTCCGGAAATTGAAGCTTTTCTTTCAAGGGAGAGCAGATCTGCATAATTAACCCAGTATTTGCTCGTTGAAAAGTGCGTGCATGTATCCAAGGCGACCGATTTCTCGGCAATTTATTACCAGAAACTGTGTACTGTGTAGTTACTTTATCCTAGATGGTGCATGAACACTTATTATATGGAACCCAATATAGGAATGAATGGCCTTTTTGTGGAATTTATCGGTGTATAAACTTGGAAAAGTGGCGGGAATACTGGAAGAAGCGATACAAATTACAATTTTCGAAAAAAAAAAAAAAAGCCTCGTCCAGTATTCCCGCGACTTTTCCAAGTTTATATCCCCGATAAATTCCACAAATAGGCCATTCATTCCTTATAATTCCAGCATTTGAAATAAATTCATCAAGAAAATGTGTTTATTTTCCGTTTTCTTAATAATTATTTTAACTGCGTCTCACGGTTACGGAAAGTAGTTCGGCGTGGGAGTTTACTGGGATATAAATTTTGCACAGAGGCTTTCTACGGGCCAATCAAATGTTAGGGAATTGTGTAGATATTTTTGTGCTGGAATTATTGTGATAAATACGCCAGTAACTTTGGCATGAATATTACATGTGCAGTGAAGCCTCCCTAAACCGGACACCGAGGAACTCCCAATGGTATTAATTAGATGAGTTTCACTGTCATCTGTATACATTGATAATGTATGTTCATGGTTGGAATGTACACGAATATGTGTTGGGGTGATAACATGCCTGAACTACAGCGGAACCTCTCGAAACCGGACACCCTGGGGTGTCCGGTTTAGAGAGGTTCCATTGTAGCCATAGGTCACTCTGTCGATGATACACGTACACATGCACACTATGGCGCCAGATTTAGTTTTACAAATTTGTGACTGTGGAGAAATGGGGCTTCTGGGATTTTTGACCGGTGTAGCTCCTGATTAAATACATGTAGTACACCCATGTAGCCTGATAACGATATAGTAGCATGTTTACTCTTGATACAAATTCCTCGCACACTTTAAACAGACCAAATGATTTTCATACAGCAGTAAACGCAACAATCCATGGTTTTATGACTGATATTTACACTTCACTTTCTGATAATTCCAGCACAAAAATATTTATACAATTCCCTAACATTTGATTGGCCCGTAGCAAGTCTTTGTCCACAATGTATATCCCAGTAAACTCCCACGCCGAACTACTTTCCGTAACCGTGAGGTGCAGTTAAAATAATTCTTAAGAAAACGGAAAATAAACACATTTTCTTGATGAATTTATTTCAAATGCTGGAATTATAAGGAATTAATGGCCTTTTTATGGAATTTATCGGGGATATAAGCTTGGAAAAGTCGCGGGAATACTGGACGAGGCCTTCCGGCCTTCGTCCAGTATTCCCGCGACTTTTCCAAGTTTATACCCCGATAAATTCCACAAAAAAGGCCATTCATTCCTATAATAGTTTCAAAGATGAAACTCAACAAATATGGTGTTTAAATTAAGGATCGCCTTGTTTTACGTCATTTCTTCGCAATTCAGGGACCGGCGACGTTGTCCGTCAATAGCGTGCCGTTATTGACAGCATCGTTGATATTAATGACGTCAAACAAACTTTAACCAATCAACAACGTCGCGCGACGTCACGTGGGGCTAATGGAATGTATGCCTACTGGGCTATAAACGCAATAGGTTGAATGGCGTTAATACCATTATGAATTTACGGAAGGTGTAAATATTTAGCTACATCCCCAAAGTGTATATATATGCTGCAATGACTGTATGAACATAGACGCGTAACATGGCGACAACACAATATCATTATGAATATGTTTTCTTGCATATCATTGAATTTTTCGCAACTTAGAAATGAATTTCACGCACTAAAACTGTTAATACTGCAATGTTGGATATGTCGAATATGAAAACAAATATAATTCCAGCACAAACATATTTACAAAATTCCCTGACATTTGATTGGCCCGTAGCAAGTCTCTGTCCAAAATTTATATTCCAGTAAACTCCCACGCCGAAATACTTTCGACTAATGCGCTGTCAATGCTGTCAATGTAAACAAATGGCTGCCGTCTGTCAAAATAAACACATTTTCTTGATGAATTTATTTCAAATGCTGGAATGATAAGGAATGAATGGCCTTTTTGTTGAATTTATCGGGGATATAAACTTGGAAAAGTCGCGGGAATACTGAACGAGGCCGGGAATGGCCTTTTTGTGGAATTTATCGGGGATATAAACTTGGAAAAGTCGCGGGAAGGCCTTCCGGCCTTCGTCCAGTATTCCTGCGACTTTTCCAAGTTTATACCCCGATAAATTCAACAAAAAGGCCATTAATTCTTGAAATAAATACCGTAGTTGTATCTTCATAGACGAACATTTGTCATACATTATAGTGCCGTAGCAAGAGAGCAACAAGAACAACAACACATCATACAAGGGCGTTGTCAGGGGAGGGACGATGGATTCATACGAGACCCTTTTTTTGGAGAAAGCAGGATTGTGTATGTATATCCACGACATTTTCAGTGCATGAAAGAGCAGATATATATATTATTCAAATGCACTACAAACAAAACACAGTCAAGCGACGCCAAGCGTATTGCAATATGCCAATGTTCAGAAGTTGTCCACACATACCCGAATGCAGTATTTGACTTTCTGGAGCTCTGAAGCAACCGAAATATGTAAGGGTCCAGGAGCAACGTCTGGACCCCTTACATATTTCGATTGCTTCACAACTGAGAGTCAAGCCCTCCTTTTCAAAGATGTTGGTGACACCCATGTAATAACTATGTCACATAATATGTTTTATAACCTATTTATTGTTTGCCCTAGTTCTTCGACCAATGAAAGCATAGCATTTCTCAAATATCTAATAAATGTATTCATTAAAGGTACATGCCCACTCAGTAGGCACACAATGTTCTTTATATGAATTAAATAAGTGTATAATCGTATCACTATTCCACCAGTTCTAAACAGTATGAGTGTCCGCTATAGAGATATATATAATCATTTAGTAATATTTATTTTACTGATAGTGACGCGCGGTGGTATCAGGCTATTTTCATATGCAAATGAGGCATGGTATTTTTTATTATTTATACTAATTAAATGCTTCACATGAACACAAATTATTTTTGACAGATTATAAAGAATGATCATTGCACATCAAATCCTACAGATAATACATGTACATAGTAATGTCCGTTAACAATTTCAGGAAACACGGTTATCGCCCCTGATATGAGTGGGACATTTACGTCTGATATAAAATGCATTATAATGCCAAACAATGCGTGAGGTAATGGTGAATGAATGTTTATTTTGCCACAAAATGTCATATCTGCAGAATATACAAACCTATCTGTCTCCCTATAGCATAACCTACTGAGTGGGAAAAGTAAATTTAGATCCAGACCTTGTTGTCAGAAATTCACGTGGCACGCATTCGGTTGTGACTTGTAAATGTTCGCTGCGGAGTAGTATCGTAAGTGGAAAGCGCGTATGGGCGGGCGGCACTTGCATTAAAACAGACACGTGTACGCGAAGAAAGCGGGGCAACCAATAAGTACGTTATAGTTCACATATTGGATGTGCAATAAACTAATTAACTATTACTTCTATGTCTCCCGTATCAAACACAGCGGCGTGCCTGTCAATAATTATGACAACGAAGCCGCGTTACATCTAGGCTACGTATGTCGTTCTAATTATATATATAGTTATATAGCAATTATGCTCATAATAATACGTGCAAGATAAGTGATTTTATCACATCACATCACATATGCTTAATACATTTCATCTGTATCATGCTACCTGCACTAGCAGACAGTTGCTGCAGTACGCCAACTCGAAAACGCACGAGCTGCACAATAAGATAGCTTAAATCTATCTTGCTGAGATTGGAGGTTGGCTTATGGCATATGCGACCAGTGTATACCCAGATCAGCCTGCGCTTCTGGAAATCAAAGACTTTCCGGGGCTGTGAAACAACCGGAATATGTAAGGGGTCCAGGGTCAAACCCCTGGACCCCTTATATATTTCGGTTGCTTCACAGCTGAAAGTCGAACACCCTTTTAAAAGATGCTGGTGACGCCCATGTACATATATGTGTCTCAGAATATGCAGCCTGATCAGGGTCTATACTGTTGGCCATCGCCATACATGTATCAGGCCTTTCCCAAGCCCATTATAGCGATGTGATGCCCCAGCGCCTTAATTTCGAAATCAAGGTACCCCAGCTCTATACATTTCAGACAGAATATAAAAAAGGTCCAATTTTGATTGTTGTTTCATATAGGTTCAGTTCCATTTGATCCTTGCAAGCACTATAAGAGTGTATTATAAGGTTTACACATATATTAAATGAGATATATGTGTATATGCCCAAGTTAATATGCCTAAATTATTTAGAGAGCGCTTCAAATGATTTGAGGCTAGTTCTAAATAGTTAATGCTAGGTAGAGTTTATGTAGATTTGGCGTTCCATAAATAAACAAGTGCGTGTCAGCCCATGACTGGAAGCCCTTCTAATCCCAATATAACTATCGAATGCGCGGCCCGACATGCGAAGTACAAGACAACCACCCCACGGGGGCCTATAACACGAACTGATGGGAAATTCAGACACATAATATGGCGGCATTAATGCTTCGTAAACGGCCAGGAAAGCGGTTAATTCGTCGGCTGAAACCACAGACGCATACAATTCACTTATATACGAGACAAGCAATTACAGAACTGCCTTAACCCCTTTCAAATCTGCGGACTAATAAGTCATCGCTTGCAAACACTGTAGATCCAGATGAGCCGGCTCGTAACGAGCCGGCTCATCTGGATCTACAGTGTTCGTCATTCCTTTCAGTTATTCTATAACAAATACCCATTCTATGAGTAATGGCAAATGTAAAAAATATCACGGATTAGTCAATGTCATACCGTCTTAGCCGCTGATCATTAAACCATCATCTACAAGCTCTGGAAGCACATATGCGAAGGATCGTAACATCTGCCGTGTTTTTCATTCTTTTTCAAGTTATTTGATAACAAACACATGTAGACCGTTTCTGATTACTGAAATAGTCAACGGATGACATATATTAACTGGGCTAAAGCGTGTATGCCATTTTCAAAAGAAAATAATCCAGAGCTGCAATAACAAAGACTTTCAGAACCTTTTTCCTCGAATATAAACGCTCATATTCCAGCGGTTTTCATGATATTAGTTGAGCACATGCCTTGAGAAGGTTCGCTAACGTAACTGAACCAGTACAAACGATTCCTGTGAGTGGCAGGTGGGAGCATGCGATGGGTAATTTAACGATGGGCGTTCATCCTTACCGGAATCCCGACCAGATACCAGGGGGCCGTTTCACTAAACTGTGTACGACTAAAATGTTCGTAAGTGCAAAATTATGATAGTCTGTAAATTGCACATTAACAATGTTTTCTTGTAAATAATTATTGGATTTATATTTATTGAGCATAGGCTGCATATGCAGCCTATGCTCAATAAATGTAAATCCATCCATTGAAATATCCAGACGATCCTAAATTTGCACTTACGAACATTTTAGTCGTACGAAGTTTAGTGAAACGGGCCCCTGGTTTGGCCTTTACGTCGTTGACATTATTGTATGTGACAGTTGAAGCTGATTATACCCCTTATGTCAGTATTACGATTATTCGTAATCCTATTACCGTTAGAGGAAGGGGCCAAGTGGCATGTGTGTGGTATGGACCTGGCACCAGGTCAGGTTAGTCTAATTTCAAGGCTGAATATACATGTATATATATTGTTCGAAATAAATATTCCGTTCTGAGATTGGTATTATCCTCCCAATGCAGCAGGTTAGACTTCAATAAATCAAATCAACACATAATTTCTCGTGCAGTGACCGTGAGTATAAATCTATTTGAGCATGTAGTCAATTTTCATGTTCAGATTTCAAGAAGATTGACACGAGTTGTACTCAATCTCTGACACTTCAATCTCTTGATTTCAAGTACACCATACACGAACATGCGTAAACACCTTTTTGAGACATTCTCAAAAATACAATTTTAAGATAAACTTTGTGAAGTCTCAACCACAATCAATCGCGCTTCATGAGTTCGACATGGGATCCGTCGATTTTTCTTATTGTCGTGGCGCCATCTTCCGAGTGTATGCATTACTTAATATGTAATTAAGAGATGCTTTTTCTTTGCTCTGGTACGGCGATATCCAAAAACCGCAACACGTTTTTATTTTGCCTAATGCATGGGTATTTTGCTTTATTACAAAGCACACAAATTCCTCCATTAGCAACAATGTGGGTATGTTTCTGATGCATAGTTACCATTCCGCCGTCCCATACGCTTCCATTCATCAATGCGATCTAACAATGATGTATCTCTTCCCTGGGAACTCTGTGATTATGTTGTCGTTGCGTATAGTGATTTATGGATATTGAACTACAACAAACCCGTATTAAGGAGCCGAACTATACAATTTATTAACGGAATACATCAATTATGGCTTCCGCGATTCCAACCACGTAATGTGTAGACCGTTACCTAGGGCGTCTTCACCTCGAAGCTCTGATAACAAATGTGACGTGGGTTATAAAGCGTAACCTTTAGCTGTCTGAATGGGCTGCCTGCTGAGGAAATGGACATTGCGACGTTTTTGTGGAAGTAGAAGTTGGTTGGTTCTCATGCCCATTCACTCAATCGGATCATACAATTGTTAGAACATAACGCTAAGCTACACTTCCATAGATAAATTGTGAGCATCGTAGTCCCTGATCAGCCTGCGCGGACGCGCAGACTGATCTTGGACTACGGTGGTCACAACTAAGATTGCATCGTGCGGTCCGTTTCAGTCTTACAGCCTCCCAAATGTGATAGCCTGCATGCCAATACATCAAATCTTGGACAGTGCGCAGACATAGAATCAAACAATGTGCGCAGATAATTTGATTTATTATGAATTCGTTTATTATGATCCTCTCGTTGGTATGGATAATAAATTGTGCATGTCCGTCTGTAATCTATGTACGCTAATTAACTTTGCATTGTCAATGTCTTCACCAACCGGGCGATCTACGGGCTTATATGCACATGTTCTCGAAGAACGGTTCATATTTCGGTGTTTTATTGGTTGTTTCGGTATATCTGGTGGTTTAGGTGCATTGTTACCCGCGAGCTACACGTATAAGTACAGTAATTTACAAATTTCCAAATTCACATTTTTTTTATGGGTGTTTTGACAGTATAAGAGGGGTCTGAAATTTCGGAACGGTGAATGTGTGAATTGACGATTTCTGTCGTGTGTAATGATTGAGCATTCGGAGTTGCACAACACTATGTAATTTACCCAAATCCAACGAAATCCACCCATATCGACCGAAAGTCCACCAAAATACCCATATAGCACCAACATACTTACAATCTGTCCAAACACGTGTGCTTATATGTGGGGGAAATCCGTATTGGCGGGAAACAAGTCATATGTGGCCGGTATTGTAGTTGAGTTCTATATGCGCTTCTCACAAAAGGATTGTCTCAGGAAATGGATTTGTGAATTTAGCACAAAGAATTACTCATGGATCGCCCATCAAAACTTTCGAACTCAGCATTATGCATACAAAGCGATCTTCGGCAAGTGTCTCACCCACGAAGACGACAAGATCAAGGTCACCCGGTTGACACAGGGTGATAGCCATCAATGTGATGAAGCTATTGATGGCGTTTTGTAATAATCCGAGAAAAGGACCAGGAGCCCGTTTCACTAAACTCCGTAAGACTAAAATGTTCGTAAGTGCAAAATTATGATAGTCTGTAAATTCCACATTACCACTGTTTTCTTGTAAACAATTATTGGATTTACATTTATTGAGCATAGGCTGCATATGCAGCCTATGCTCAATAAATGTAAATCCATCAATTGGAATTTCCAGACGATCCTAAATTTTCACTTACGAACATTTTAGTCGTACGAAGTTTAGTGAAACGGCCCCCAGGAGACGTTCAGCACTAATATTTAGTTGTCGTTTCTGTTAGGAACAATTTGTTATCGCCCTCTTTTGAATGGTCAATTATTGGAATGGTCAGTACGGGTATGTTGCAGCATACAGTGTATGTGTGGTTGTTTCGTGATAGCACATGGAAAATCTGCGGGTTCTGATATTTTGACGGTTCGCTGGCAGTCGAGCTTTCGTGTTCAATCAGTGTGGTCGTCTTTCTGTACAGTGTTATCCTACCACCCTATTCCCGGAATGGTTGATATTTCCCATAAGGTCACAGTGTGTGAACAATTGTATTTCAATTGAAAGTTATTTTTCATGTATACATTTTGAAATATGTATCTGGTTAATTTCTTAGTTTACATAGCTTAAGCATTTCGATATTAAAGAATCGTGTAATGTGTAATAAAATATATACATTATGTATATACTTATATAAATTACAAATAGTAAAAAAATTTTTTCGAGGAGATTGGCACATTACAATTAAGACAGTGAATATGCGATCTAACAAAGGTTCTATTTGCAGTTTGATGTTTGTTTGGCTTAAGATGACATCGATCTAGTGGAGTAGTTCCAGCCCGCGTTAACGTTATAGAATGGAACGATGCCAGACAACAATTAATCTTGTGTTTAATGTTGATGTGACCACATTGACCAAATACACGAACAATCTATGCCAGCTGTCGTTTCTTGTTATCTTGTGATAATTCCAGCACAAAAATATTTACACGATTCCCTAACATTTGATTGGCCCGTAGCAAGTCTCTGTCCAAAATGTATATCCCAGTAACCTCCCACGCCGAAATACTTTCGACTGATGCGCTGTCAATGCTGTCAATGTAAACAAATGGCTGCCGTCTGTCAAAATAAACACATTTTCTTGATGAATTTATTTCAAATGCTGGAATTATAAGGAATGAATGGCCTTTTTGTTGAATTTATCGGGGATATAAACTTGGAAAAGTCGCGGGAATACTGGACGAGGCCTTCCGGCCTTCGTCCAGTATTCCCGCGACTTTTCCAAGTTTATACCCCGATAAATTCCACAAAAAGGCCATTCATTCCTATATTGTGTTTTATATTGTTAGTGATGGAACATAAGGTGTTACAATTGTTTCTGTTAGAAGAGAATATAAATATTTTATTTGTGGCTGAGTTTACGAAAGAGCAAATAATGGAATCTGCGTCCAACAGTGTTGAAGCCAACTACTACGACGACACAGAAAGTGTTTTTATGGGAAACAACATCGTTTTCTTTATTTCATCTCGAAAGTATATGTTGTTACCACTCATTTTAGTGCCGTGAATGTGAAAAAATATCTGACAAGGCTTAGGAAACGGGATGGGCGAGGCTCTGTCGAGCACATCCCGTTTCCGTGCCGCGCCAGATATGTTTTCCCATTCACGGCACTAATCTACTATTCTATTTATCCTGTCAACACCTACAAATGGGTGTAAAATGCAAAAATAGTATTGACTGGATATCAAAAATGTTTCACGGCACCGTGTTTCACGGCACATACGCACTGTGTTGACGGGATAAATTGCGATGGCGATATTTCAATGTCACCTTGACGATACTACCATAGCTCGATGACGACAATACGATACTACGATAACAGTCGGACAGCCCGACAGTACGACGACGATAGTGCGGAATTATTTCATAATACATATTGCAGTTGCTGAGATATATGGGAAACTGTATCTCGAAACAGGAGCAAGGTTTGATTGCCCCTATTGAAATAGCAGATGCGAGTGACGTAAATTATCCACCATATAAAAAAAGCCAATTATGTTTGTGTATCAAATATTCTGACGTGGTACAGAAATTGAGGACTAATCCTTTAAGCTCGGATAGATCTCTCCAGCCCATTAGAAGCCTGACGTGAGTATGTGTCCATTCATTCACGCTTACTCTAAAGCCTTATTATAAAATAGTGGTGATCGAGTGAAATGTATCCCTGTGACTGGAGAACATTATACTATGACATTTGTGGTTAGCGTAGGCTTCGCCTGTATTCAGAAACAAACTAGTTGCTAGTATAAGCTTCCGGGTCTTGCACGAACGGAATGGCGAACAGTGCAGGTCCTGAGCGCAGTCTGATCTAGATCTACACTGGTCGCAAAAGACACAAGGCCCATTAATTCATATTTCCCAGTTCCCCAGGCACAGTTATAATGTTTCTTGTACTGGATCATGTCGATCAGACATGTATGTCACCTTGGACAAGGGACACAAATAACAACATGTAATATAGAGAATAGTAGGTTAGTGCCGTGAATGGGAAAAAATATCTGGCAAGGCTCAGGAAACGGGATGGGCGAGGCTCTGCCGAGCACATCCCGTTTCCGTGCCGCGCCAGATATATTTCCATTCACGGCACTAACCTACTATTCTATTTATCCCGTCAACACCTACAAATGGCTGTAACATGCCAAAATTGTATTGACTGGATATCAAAAATGTTTCACGGCACCGTGTTTCACGGCACATACGCACTATGTTGACGGGATAAATATACTGAGCAAAACTAGAAACGTCCCTCCATGTTTAAGGAAAGATTCATCAAAAACCAAAAGGGTTACTTTTAAAAATCAAAATGGAAAAACAAGTTCATTCATTTCTGTATCAAAGCCAATAAATTGCATTTGGATATCTTGTTAAATATTCGAGAGATAACCGGCCAAGGGCGGTAGGGGTCAAAATCAAAAATCACAACAACTCAGAAATGTGTTACTTAATGTTTAGAGATGGAATTTTAATAAGTAATGTGGCAAATTCAGTAAATCTCGTTAGTACCGAGTGTGGCCACCATTTGCATGAATGCATGCAATGATCCTACGCCGCATCGACGTGACGTAACGCAATACCAGTGCGTTGGGCAAATTCCTCCATTCCCGTTGTAACGCCCGTGTAAGATCGCGAACATTGTCAATCTGATGGTTAGCTCGTGCTTTGCGGCCCAGCTCATCCCATATGTGCTCAATGGGATTGAGATCCGGGGAGACCGCGGGCCATGGCATGACGTCGACGTTGTTTTGCTGTAAGTATTGAGTGGGTTACCCTGGCTACGTGAGGGCGGGCATTGTCGTGCATCAATGTCACACCAGGACCATGCTGACGGATAAATGGTAAGGCATGTGCATTTAGCACATCTGCAACATAACGTTGTGCATTGATGTTGCCCTGTACAACAACCAAATCTGTCTTCCGGTTTCCCATGATCCCACCCCAGACCATTACGCTCCCTCCCCCAAACCTGTTCTTCTCAACAATGCAACAATCGGTGAATCTTTCATTTTTACGCCTGTATACCCTTAATCTTCCGTCAGCATGACTAACTGTGAACCGAGATTCATCGGTGAACAAAACTCGGTTCCAGTCAGCCCTTCTCCAGTTCAGATGACGTCGCGCCCATAACAGTCTGGCAGCACGGTGACGTTGGGTCATTATCTGACCAGTGTACGGGCGGCGTGCCCGGATTGGTTGGGCGTTACGACGTAACCGGTTGCGAATGGTCTGCCCTGAGACACCGTATCGCCTAGCAGTGACTGTGGCTGCCAATCGACGTTGACGTAAGTGCGTCAACGTAATGTAACGATCGGCTCTAGCCGTCGTTACACGAGGCCTACCAGGTCGCTGCCGGTCGTGAACAGCCCCAGTCTGCTGATACCGGGCTGCAAGACGATCAATCGTCTTCCGACAGCAACCAACCCGAGGCGCGACCGCCCTGGCGGCCATCCCACCCGCAAGCATCCCAATTGCCTGATTTCGCTCGTTTTCGGAAAGCCGTGGCATATCGAAAACAGTGAAAAATTAAAAAAGTTTTTTAATTTTCCGAATAGCCCCTATCGCATGAATGGTACGACATGAACTGAATCACCTTATCGATGACAAGTATAGCGTGCACGTGCAAAAAGTGGAAATCAACGTTCCGGTCACTGGCCGCTATGTAAACCGTGTGTATCGGCTAAACTCTACACGATCGTATTTTGAACATCGCCACGGTTTAAAATACATGTACTTTGAACATGTGGTACATACATAGACAGAGCTACACCGGCTATAAAACAGGGACGTTCTAGTTTTGTTGAGTATAGTAAATACATGGTTAGTGCCGTCGAATATAAAATATATTCGATTGAGCCTTAGACAGCTTTATTGGGGCGAGCTTTAGCGAGCCCCTATAAAGTTATCGGGGCGAAACCGAATATATTTTATATTCGACGGCACTATTCATGTATTTAATTTATACCGCATACTAAACTTAATTGTTTGAATGTGCGTGATGTCATGTTTGACGTCATTCACTCGCCACACGTCACAAATCTAGCGACGTCATTCAAAGCAAAATGTCAGCGTCCACGCTAGGTAGATTCGGCATTGTATCAGCTTAAATCTCCGATTTATTTAGGATGAGCTTTAATATTGGTTGGCTTTAGACTCCGCAGTTGCCATAATAAGCATTAAAATCATAATATACATGTCCGTGTCGTTGGTTACGTCGCATATACTGTAAACATGGACAAAATTCAGCTTAACCGACAGCGATTTCGATTTTAAAAGTCGCCGCCATCTTGAATTTGCTGTTGAGACTGACCAATCAGAGGCTGCGATTAGGGGTCAACGGTGAAACAATAAAGGCAACTTCATGTATATAAAGCCCAGGTTACACCGGCCTTGCGACGTCGTACGATCGCCTGCGATGGGTGAATTTATGGTGATCGCGGACCATCGTGCGACCATCGTGCGACGTCGCACGACATTTCAGCAATCGGGGGCCGTCGCAAGCCATCGCAGCGGGTTTTGGACATGTACAAAAACCTGGCTGCGATTTCTGGGATCGTAGGGTATCGTACGATCATCGTGCGACGTCATTTTATTTGGTTCTCACCTTGAAATATTAATTAATGATATCGCACGACCGTCCCACGATGTCGTGCGATGGTCGTGCGACGTCTAGTAACGTCGTACGACGTCTTACGACTTCGTGCGATGGTCGTGCGATGGTTGTGCGTACTCCTTGTGATTTCCGTCGGATCGTACGATGTCGTGCGACGTCGTACGATGTCGTACGACGTCGTATGATCGTGGTACGACATCCTACGAGGTCGCACGACCATCGCACGATTTTATCACGTGATCCTACGATGATGTCAGATTCTCGGCAGAGAATCGTAGTGACATCGTACGACGCCGTACGACCATGGTACGACGGTCGTACGATGTCGTACGATTTCCCTACGATTTCCCTTCGATTGTTCCAGATGCGTCACAGACACATCGTATCCGGTGTGACCACAGCACTTAAAATTGTAATATCGTAGACGTGTCGCAGACAATCGTAGCTTTCTAGAATTTCACCCCATCGCAGGTGATCGTACGACGTCGCAGCTTGGTATGACCTGGGCTTTAAGCTACTTCAGTAGTCTATTTCATCAACATTGCAAAGTATACTTTACTAGCAAAGTATACTTTGAGGGAGAAATTTTCAATTTTTTGAATAATGTATTAATGTTTATTATACTGAATGTATTACATTATCACAGCCATTTAATGGCTGTGATAATGTAATAAATTCAGTATAATAATTCTGCATACTTTTAATCATGAAATATATGCATTTGTTAGTTCTATGTGAAATAATGCATTTCAGGAAAAATAAATGATTACTCCCTCAAAGTATACTTTGCTAGTAAAGTATACTTTGCAATGTTGATGAAATAGGCTACTGGTATATTAGGTTACTTCAGATATAAACAGCATTTATTCAACCCCCTTTATTATGCTACATGGAGCAATGATTGCGGTTTAAATAAGTTTTATCAACACAAAATATAAATGATAAAGGACGTGCAGGCGGGCAGATGTACATGTACACACAGGATTTAGTCGTACGTGACTGATTTCGAAGAAACATAGTAGATCTATGACACTCATGTAGGTTTTCTCGGAATAATTCATGAACGCCTGAAGTTATGAATATGTCGAAACCGTCATGTGATAAACGAAGTATGTACTGTAGGTATTAAATACCCAAAAGCGCCTGTAAAATTGCAAAACTGAAGTCCGTTAAAAGCGTCCCGATGAGTATAGGGCTATGTAGCGCATACAGCTCCCCACTGAGTGACATGCGCCGTTAAAGAACAGCATATAAGCTCCTGTCACATAGAGCTTCCGATGAGCTCAATGCGCCAATATGCTCGATCGTCCCGCATTCAGATCCCCTCTTATCAAATATCAACTACTACAGCATAAACTACTGACTATCATCATCAAGGTGTATGATCACGTGGTACTAACAACAACAGCAAGTGTCGATTCAAAGTACTTATTCTTGTATAGTGTCCTTATTACGTAACGGATTTTGATGAAATATGGCGCATCAAACGCGTCTTGTTAAGCTGCATTTGGTGGTTTCTGTATTTTCGCCCAAACTTCTGTCGTTTTTGCGAAGAATCGATTTCCGTGTCTCCGACACGGAAATCGATTCTTCGCAAAAACGACATAAGTCTGTGCCGAACTCCATAGACGACCAAATTCAGCTCATGAAGACGCGTTTGCATCAAAATCATAAAAATCCGTTGCATATTAAGTAAAATATCAAATAATACTTACTTTGGAGTGGGCGACGTTATTGTTGTTGTAACCACGTGATCATGCACCTTGATCATCATCAATGTACTGATTACAGAGAGTCATTGTCGGAAGTTGGGAGCTCTATGCGTCAAGGTGAAACACCTATATTAAAGTTGATGTGCACATTCCACCCATATGGAGTTCTATGACATATAATAGGGCTAGCACAGAGACAGTTGGCTTCCAGAATCTGTAGCCGATTACATCAACATTGCAAAGTATACTTTTCTAGCTAATATATTTTGAGGGAGAAATTTTCAAATTAAGGATAATTTATTAATTTTTATTATACTGGATTTATTACATTATCACAGCCATTTTGGCTGTAATAATGTAATAAATTCAGTATAATAATTCTGCATACTTTTAATCATCAACTATATGCAGAAATAATGCATTTCGGGACAAATAAATGATTACTTCCTCAAAGTATACTTTGCTAGAAAAGTATACTTTGCAATGCTGGTGAAATCGGCTACAGATCAACCGTCTTAAAAAACCTGTTGGAAAAACACGTTGACGCGTTGTGTCTCCATTTATATGCACATTTGTGGGATATTAAACATTACTACAACATCTTGGGAAGTTAGCCCCCACCCATATTCTACTGGCCAATTCACGTATAGATAACTGAATGTATCGCAGTAACTACTGGCCAGGGGCAATTTTCGTGCCATAAACCACACCCACCACCGGATAAGTACACATCTTTGATACATTTGTTTCTGCGTTTGCACAGCACATGGGCAATGTATGGACACAGTTAAATCACGTTCGTCCGCATGTACGAACGATCGATCACGGATTATCTCCTCGTACATGCGGACGAACCGTGATCTAACACATTTATACCCCATTCTATGCAACTATTGTATATGGCTATTGCAGAACGTGCTTGAACATAAGCTGCATATCGTCTGCACAGGATGTAAGTAAATTCAACATAGGTTCACTTACACCTAAGAAAAAATAAATTCAATATCCTCTGATCACCCTGGTTTTATAAAATTGCCACCGGCAACTACACTGTTTACACCACGTGACCAACATGTTGGAGTAATTTTTAATATCCTACCTTACATTTCGGTAGCGGAGGGCATACAAAGTACATATGGTTAGATATACAATTTCGTAATTTATTACGTTTCGATAAATACGTGTAGCACAAAACACATTGTCAGTAAAATTAGAACAGGCAGTAGTATAGTAGAACCCGTCTAAACCGGACACCACGGCGACCCCATTGTCTTTAATTTAGATGGGTTCCACTGTCATTTCGTTCATGTCGTGTATTTTCATGATTGAAAATGACAAAAGCGGGTCATGGAGTGCTTAATTACAGTGGAACCTCTCTAAGCCGGACACCCTGGGAGGTCCCCAGGGTGTCCGGCTTAGAGAGGTTCCACTGTAGCTGTCTGGCTAGTTGCGGGCAGCAACTCTGCAAAACACCCTTACCGTCCTTAGCAGGCTGCGGCTGGTACGGAAGTGTTACAGTTGCCACCCGCAACTACTATCTGGCGTGCTAAGGACAAGTCTGTAAGGTTGCTGTTTTTGTCGATTGTGCCTGACATTATTGCAGCTAACTGACAGAGTTCAGAATTAAATCAGATAGTCGTGAAAATTGCAAACCTAAATTCTGCATTACTTCGTTATTTCGCTACGGAAAGTCAATTATAAGTCTGGAAGTAAGAATAAAAATACTAAAATTGAAACATTTCTTCTCGAACGTCGTTGAATGCGGTTATTTGTTTTTTTTGTGGTCGTTGTTATCCACGACAGCTTTGTGACATTAATTGTCGGTGGTTTCAAGGAATGCTCGATTATATGACGCAACCGGAGGCATTTACAAGGTAATGCCTTAATATACGCTGTGTGGCAACGACTGGGAATGCACGTTCTGCCAAGCCCATTCCTCGAAAATGATACCTATTATATTAATTACAATTACGTACGTGTCTCTGTGCGTGCCACCGTCCGTCCGAAATCTGTGTTACTGTGTTTAACCTTTTCAACACCACATCCCTCTATACACGTAGCGGTATTGGAAAACAGTGTAGATCCGGATGAGCCGGCTCGTGACGAGCCGTCTCATCAGGATCTGCACTTTTTGCAAGCAACTTTTATTTTTTTCTTGAAAATAAACACCCCCTTTTCATAAATGGACTAAATATTTTTGTAAAGATTTGATTAGTCGGAAAATTAACACACCAAAATCCATTACAGTTACTTAGGGGTGAAAGGGTTAAATGCACTTATATATCCACATGTGTCTTTTCATCATCTGTTTATTTCACAATACGAAGGGTGTTAATAAAATACCCGGGGCAAGTTCTGTAAAATCCATGTTTGTTGGGTTGACTGTCTGAAAAATTACATACAGGATGATTGATAAACGCTGCATCAATTTCGTATTCACAATACATCTTCAGGGACATTGTTATCGTTACCAACGCAACGTCATCACGCGATATGCGGCCCTTCGTCAAAATTACGTTATGTAAATGTTTTGCTCCTTATTGTTCAATAGAAGAAGAACATGCCCATGCTTTCATTTCGTGCTAAGCCTTGTACAATGAGCAATTATTTTTCAAAATAAACACAACAGAACTGTATGAACTTCCGAGAGCGGCAAGGCCATGACATTTCGATGATCTAGTAACATAAGGTTGTAACTGCTATGCTAAAGCATAGCAGTTACGACCTTATGTTACTAGACCATCGATTTGTTTAACCATAGTACCTGACATATCGGCATTAACAGTGATTGACTGCTGACGTCGTCGAAGTCCATGCCCTTCATGCGGATTTTTGTGAACGTGATTACAACAATCACAAGGGGCAGGACTGGCCGATATGAGATTATATCGTTCATATAGTGTTATCCCGATGGTGAGGGTGCTCTTCTTGACGTCACATTTGTCAACTATTTCGTCGCATAAGAGACGTTAATTAAAATAATGTCGCTATTATTTCCCAAAATGTATTTTAGCCAGCAGCAAACAACACGGAAATACCAACATTTCGCATTATTTCAAAAATATGCATATACAATACGTTTTGCAAAACATGACGTTTCCATAGCAACCGAAACAAGATTCATAAAGATTATTGCCATACATTATCTTGGCTTAATGGGAGACAATTGGCCAGACAACAAATATCCAAATGTAGTTGAAATATGATAAAAGATGACAAAACTATGGGACTTGTGCGTTTATGTTATGAACAATCCTCGTACATCCACGTAATGCGCAATTTTGTCCCTTCCCTTCAACGCCACGTACATGTAGAGACCTTTACGCGGCGTAGAAAAGACGAGACGAGTGTCTCTAAATCGTCACCATCCCGGTTAAGTGTGTCAAACGTCAATCCATCGGTTCAGGATAAATTTTAAATTCTCAGTGGACGATTTCTGGACGACAGTCGGTCACAATAGCGTTTCTTGACCGTAAGCAGGGTATTGAATATGTCACACGGCCACTATAACATACATGTGAAATGTACGTGTGATGTAAACACGTTTCGGACATTGGCGAAATTGGATGCGAGTTATTCCGAAAGCTGGGCAAAACTCGCAAAGCGACGGGTCTGAAATTCACATGCATTTTTCATGTTACCCGCTGTTTTCTTGACATAATTGAGACACGCCATGTGATTTTGCACCTTCGGACATCTGCGTAATTTCATGAAATACATTTACAACATTTACCATGTGTTCCGTAATTGGCGTCACAAGTTGACAGAATTTCCAGAGTACATGCCCATGTACATGTACTCTCAAAGTTTTGTCAACTTTTGAGTTTATTTATGAAAATTATTGTAAATTTTGTGAACGTATTTAAAGAAATTATGCAGATGTCCGAAGGTGCAAAATCACATGGCGTGTCTCAATTATGTCAAGAAAACAGCGTGTACAGTGGGGCCAGCGTGTAAATGCACACACGAACGAACACGACAGGTTGGTTCCAACCTGTCGTGTTCGTTCGTGTGTGCACTTACACGCTGACCCCACTGTAACATGCAAAATCACATGGCGTGTCTCAATTACTATTCAAAATTTCTGTCAAAAATCGCTCCTACGACACAATCACCGTATGAGTGTTTCAATTTCACATCGACGATGCTCCAGGGAAACGGGTATTTTTGCATTAGATGCGTCTCGTGTTGGCATGGTAACCCTTTTGAATATCTGCGCGATGTGAGACATGATGATGTTAAGACTTGTTTACATAATCGCGGTCGTATTGACAAAGATATCAACCAACAACATGTTTGGATCACGTGAATGGCACAACATGAATGAAGTTTTCTAATTCCAATTTGCCAATTATTTCATTATTTTTACGCAATTGTGTTATCTTGAAAAATAAAAAAGCGTGCGTTAGCGATTACTGTGTCTCTAGATCAGCATGAACATCGGCACTGTGTAATAAGCGTCTACTTGAATTCGCATTCAATCAGAAATCCAGTTAAATTGACGTTATTTGACGTTAACGGATGGTTGTATCTTACGTGTGGATCGGGTTCACACCGCAGAAACGTGTTACCTGATCGACCGCTATACTGGAAAAAATATTCATTGGGCAAATGGGCATATTTTGTCAAACGTATAACAATAATTGTATAACTACATTACGATGCAATGCCCGGATGAAAATGCGTCCAATAATATAGTTTGCATCTTGAAAATACTTTATTAACTGGAGTGTCCATCTAAGGGGTTTAACATTGAGAAGATGAGTTAGGTCACATTATCATTTTTTATCATGTTCAATGGCAACAAAAGAGAACGACAAATCTGTTGAGCGAGTTTCATTCATTCATTATGCAAAGTGTGTGCTCTCCGCAGGAAAATGGACTTTGTGGTCGGTGCGACCAGCGTAGCCCCAGATCAGCCTGCGCATCCGCGCAGTCTGGTCAGGGTCTACGATGTCGCCTATTATTATAAACGATACAATGGATACCAGTTTTGATTAGTCGAGTGTGTGTACGACTACATTAATGCTCAGGATATACACTGGTGACAGAGGTAAAGTTGTTTATGCCAGTAGCCGGACACACCAACATTTCAAAGTGTACTTATCTTGCGAGGTACACTTTGAGGGAGAAATTTTCAATTTTAGGATAAATTTATTAATTGTTACATCCGAATATTTACAGTTGTTACGATAATACAAAATTAGCATATTGTATGAAATGTGACCCTTCATTAGTGATTGGTCGCCATAGCTCTTAAGAGGCCCACCAGTAACATAGCCACTACAAAGGTAACACATTTAGGTCATGCCATTATTTGTATCTGTTAAGCGTCCACCCAGATGGCCAAAACCTACCTACGAATCCGTTAAAGACAAGCAAGGACTTGAACAAAAAAAAACGAATGTAAATTTATGATAAAAACTTCCTAAACCCTCTGCAAAGGGTTGAGGAAGTTTTTATCATAAATTTAAATTTCCGCCAAAAAATAAGAAGAAAACATGCACAACGTGCACATGTCTCCAATCAGTTTTCATATTACTTCGCCAGTAAATAGTGTCAAATAGCATACAGAGTTTGTTTGTTTTTCACAGAACCACTCTAAAGACCTACCCGCATGCGGACGCTTAAACGTGCATGCCCACTCAGTAGGCACAAACTGTTCTTTATATCGGAGATTCATCTAAGACATTTTCTAGCAAAATAAACATTCGCCATTAGCCCACGCATTGATTGGAATTATTATACATTTTATATCAGACGTAACATTTCCACACTGATATCAGGGCGATAATCGTGTTTCCTTAAAATGTTAACGGACATTACTATTTATTCTCTGTATTTAATTTTTGTTGTGCAATGATCATTCTTTATAATTTGTCGAACATATTATTTTTTCAGGTAACGCATTTAATTAGTATAAATAATTAAAAAATAGCATGACTCATTTGCATATGAAAATAGCCTGATACCACCGCGCGTCACTATCAGGAAAATACATATTACTAAATGATTATATCTGCATAGTGGGCACTCGTAATGTTTAGAACTCGTGGAATCGTGACACAATTTATTCACTGATTTAATTCATATAAAGAACATATTGTGCCTACTGAGAGGGCGTGTACCTTTAACAGAGAAATAACTTTGTATGGCCATAGTTACATGTAGCTTCTCCTGCAAAGGCTAGACATAGTAACGTAATAATTGAACATATAAAGCATACAATTACAATGCGAGACATAATGACACGACTTCAGGAATAACAGTGTGGACAAGTTGATTGCTTATAAGACTACTTTAATGATCAGGATATTCACTAGCCACGCCAAAAATCCGTATTACAATTGCATTAGTGGCCGTCGAAATATTCATGTTCTCGTTTCTTCTGTTCAGACAACAGTGTTTCTGTTCGTTGCCTAATACTGAAAGCTCGTCAAAATTGCATTAGTGCACATGCATAATAGGCTGTGCCTTTTTGTACCAATAGCCCGTGAAACCAATAGCACGCCATTGGTTTCGCGGGTTATTGGTACAGAAAACCAATCTGACCTGAAATAATGAGAAAGTAAATCGTAACATCACATGCTAATTGCATTGTTTTGCCGAAATAGTCAACATTTTAGGCATTTTCACAACAAAGCTTCGAAATGTCTGTTGAAAGTTGTCGAACGGCTTTAAAAATGCGAATATTCCGATGTTTTTGCGGTACTTTCGAGTGCTTTTAGGGATTGTTCAATTATATAAGGAAGCCGGATATGCGATAGGATATACTGGATACATTACTCAGTATGGAGCCCATGCCCAAAAATGGCAATATTGACTGGACACTTTGTGCCTCGCAAACATGCACATATATCAGCCACTGTGCATTTACTGGTCGGATGACTTTCAATAGTTTGGTGAGTGATGACTGTTAAATGGACTAAATTGTTTTGATATTTATTAAACGAGTTTTACTGATTTCATAAGAAACGAGGCATAGCCGAGTTTCTTATGAAATCGGTCAACGAGTTTAATAAATATCATATTATATCAACACACATGTTAGATTATATTTAGAGCAAAAGCACAATATTATACATTGAAGCTGTAATAGTCATATATCATGTATTCTGCAGCGGCCTAATTTGCATAGTTATTACGCTATCGCATTATGAGTTTTATTACACTGTTTTATTACATTGTGAAAACCCATTTTATGTAATAAAGATCGTTGCCAGGCTTCAGGAGTGAGCTAGAAGATCAGTAGTTTGAATATCTACAAATACCATAAGCCCCGTTTCTCCAGTCACTACTATCGGAGACCAAGATCCTTGAAACTATACAATATCAGTTCATGGTCATTACAATCATAATATCGATATATAGATTGCTGCAAAATCGAGAACAGGCGTTTTGATCTCGGTGTTTATCTCTGTTTTTAATCTCAATAATCCGGAACTACATCTAGCATCGCAATTGTGCAACTCGAACTAACTAAACACACTGCATATTTCACGTTAATGAGGTATGCCATTAATTTGCAGTTACCTGAATATAATAAACAGACATTCGAAATACGATCTGATAAAGCAAGGTGTAATACCCGTGCGAGCAGTGTAGACCCGGATCAGACTGCGCGTCCACGCTGTCTGATCCGGGTCTACACTGCTCGCTATTCGCACATTAACATCCAAACATCGCATACTGTCAATGTGAAATAGTATCAGGTTTAAGAGAGCTGCAGTTGATCAGGATCTACACTGGTCTGAAATGGCATACGCCCCGGTTTGTGAAATATTCGCAATTCCAACGACGATCATGGCATCTTGCGCCATGGTATACAACGTAAACGATATGAACACACCGCAATTAGAAGAATTCAGCTGAAAGTACATGTAAGTAAATGTGAACTGAAGTTCGAGCCAGTTTATGCTAAGAGCCGGCTGACAAAATGTGTATTATGGCGTTTGCGACCAGCCGTGTTGTTGATTTGTATTAGGTCGGACATGTACATATACCTTCATCTTTTTCAAATTGTGCATGCTACAGTGGGGTCAGCGTGTAAGTGCACACACGAACGAACACGACCTGTCGTGTTCGTTCGTGTGTGCACTTACACGCTGACCCCACTGTACCTTCTAATTCTCAACCAACCGTGTCCCTGCATCGCATACTTTGTATCTTCATTTTCGTCAGTTCATGTGCCTAAGGATATGTATCGTAATAAATATATAATCTAATGCTCAGTAGTAAAACTAATGTGAAAAAGGCTATTTTGAATGTTAAACAACAGCCAGTTCCATAAAAAGTAATCTATAAAATTATCACGGTGTGTACAGGTCAGTTGATGAAAACACGAAAAACATGATTTTATTCATGAGTTCTAAACTAGACGTTCTTAGAAAGTCTTGCTGTTTTATATCCGTTTTAAGATTTGAAATCCTTTCCAAATTGCCTGTTATTCTAATTAAAATCCGCCCAGGGCACGCGCACACTATTAAGAACTAATATAAAATCGTTTCGGCGGTCTAATTTTTGTTAAATGTTCATTCCTGTGGATTAGGTCGAACACATTATAATGGAAAGAACACAAGAAAACCACTGTGTAATCGTTCCACATGTGTCTATATAGTAAGGGTGTGTGAAGTTGGCTCTGACATCGAACATCGAACATCGAAATTCACCGGTTTGAATTTCGAGTTGAATATCGAGTTGAATCCAAAGCTGCGAGGTCGATATTCACCGGAACTAATTTCGAGCTGGGTTGTTTTGAATATCGAGCCAGCTCTGAGATCGATATTCGACTACAAGATGGAAAATGCAGTGCGAATTTCGGGCTGGGGTGTTTTGAATATCGGGCCAGCTCCGAGATCGAAATTCGAGAAGATTGGACATGCGTATTTGAATTTCGGCCTGGGGTGTTTTGAATATCGGGCCAGCTCTGAGATCGATATTCGAGCAGATTGAACATACGTATTTGAATTTCGAGGTGTGGTGTTTTGAATATCGAGCCAGCTCTGAGATCGATATTCGAGAAGATTGGACATGCGTATTTGAATTTCGAGCTGGGATGTTTTGAATATCGAGCCAGCTCTGAGATCGAAATTCGAGAAGATTGGACATGCGTATTTGATTTTCGAGCTGGGATGTTTTGAATATCGAGCCAGCTCTGAAATCGATATTCGACTACAATATTGCAAATGCAGTGCGAATTTCGAGCTGGGTTTTTTTGAATATCGAGCCAGCTCTGAGATCGAAATTCGAGAAGATTGGACATGCGTATTTGAATTTCGAGCTGGAATGTTTTGAATATCGAGCCAGCTCTGAGATCGATATTCGACCACAATATTGCAAATGCAGTGTGAATTTCGAGCTGGGGGGTTTTGAATATCGAGCCAGCTCTGAGATCGAAATTCGAGAAGATTGGACATGAGTATTTGAATTTCGAGCAGGGTATGTTCTGGATATCGAGCCAGCTCTGAGATCGATATTCGACTACAATATTGCAAATGCAGTGCGAATTTCGAGCTGGGGGTTTTTGAATATCGGGCCAGCTCTGAGATCGATATTCAAGAAGATTGGAGATGTCTATTTGAATTTCGAGCTGGCTTGTTTTGAATATCGAGCCAGCTCTGAGATCGATATTCGCGCAGATTGTGATGTGCATTTGAATTTGGAGCTGGGGGTTTTGAATATCGAGCCAGCTCTGAGATCGATATTCGCGCAGATTGGAGATGTGCGTTTGAATTTCGAGCTGGGACGTTTTGAATATCGAGCCAGCTCTGAGATCGATATTCGCGCCGATTGAGATGTGCATTTGAATTTCGAGCTGGGTTATTTTGAATATCGAGCTAGCTCTGAGATCGATATTCGCGCCGATTGAGATCTGCATTTGAATTTCGAGCTGGATTGTTTTGAATATCGAGCCAGCTCTGAGATCGATATTCGCGCAGATTGAGATGTGCATTTGAATTTCGAGCTGGGTTGTTTTGAATATCGAGCCAGCTCTGAGATCGATATTCGAGCAGATTGGAGATGTGTATTTCAATTTCGAGCTGGGATGTTTTGAATATCGAGCCAGCTCTGAGATCGATATTCGACAACAATATTGCAAATGCAGTGCGGATTTCGAGCTGGGGGTTTTTGAATATCGAGCCAGCTCTGAGATCGATATTCGAGAAGATTGGACATGCTTATTTGAATTTCGAGCTGGGTTGTTTTGAATATCGAGCCAGCTCTGAGATCGATATTCGCACGGATTGGAGATATGTATTTGAATTTCGAGCTGGAATGTTTTGAATGTCTAGCCAGCTCCGAGATCGAAATTCGAGAAGATTGGACATGCGTATTTGAATTTCGAGCTGGGATGTTTTGAATATCGAGCCAGCTCTGAGATCGATATTCGACTACAATATTGCAAATGCAGTGTGAATTTCGAGCTGGGGGGTTTTGAATATCGAGCCAGCTCAAAGATCGAAATTCGAGAAGATTGGACATGAGTATTTGAATTTCGAGCTGGGTATGTTTTGGATATCGAGCCAGCTCTGAGATCGATATTCGACTACAATATTGCAAATGCAGTGCGAATTTCGAGCTGGGGGCTTTTGAATATAAAGCCATCTCTGAGATCGATATTCAAGAAGATTGGAGATGTCTATTTGAATTTCGAGCTGGCTTGTTTTGAATATCGAGCCAGCTCTGAGATCGATATTCGCGCAGATTGTTATGTGCATTTGAATTTCGAGCTGGGGGTTTTGAATATCGAGCCAGCTCTGAGATCGATATTCGCACAGATTGGAGATGTCTATTTGAATTTCGAGCTGGCTTGTTTTGAATATCGAGCCAGCTCTGAGATCGATATTCGCGCAGATTGTGATGTGCATTTGAATTTCGAGCTGGAGGTTTTCGAATATCGGGACAGCTCTGAGATCGATATTCGCGCAGATTGGAGATGTGCGTTTGAATTTCGAGCTGGGACGTTTTGAATATCGAGCCAGCTCTGAGATCGATATTCGCACCGATTGAGATGTGCATTTGAATTTCCAGCTGGCACGTTTTGAATATCGAGCTAGCTCTGAGATCGATATTCGCGCCGATTGAGATGTGCATTTGAATTTCGAGCTGGTTTGTTTTGAATATCGAGCTAGCTCTGAGATCGATATTCGACTACAATATTGCAAATGCAGTGTGAATTTCGAGCTGGGGGGTTTTGAATATCGAGCCAGCTTTGAGATCGAAATGCGAGAAGATTGGACATGAGTATTTGAATTTCGAGCTGGGTATGTTTTGGATATCGAGCCAGCTCTGAGATCGATATTCGACTACAATATTGCAAATGCAGTGCGAATTTCGAGCTGGGGGCTTTTGAATATCGAGCCAGCTCTGAGATCGATATTCAAGTAGATTGGAGATGTTTATTTGAATTTCGAGCTGGCTTGTTTTGAATATCGAGCCAGCTCTTGAGATCGATATTCGCGCAGATTGTGATGTGCATTTGAATTTCGAGCTGGGGGTTTTTGAATATCGAGACAGCTCTGAGATCGATATTCGCGCAGATTGGAGATGTGCGTTTGAATTTCGAGCTGACGTTTTGAATATCGAGCCAGCTCTGAGATCGATATTCGCACCGATTGAGATGTGCATTTGAATTTCGAGCTGGGTTGTTTTGAATATCGAGCTAGCTCTGAGATCGATATTCGCGCCGATTGAGATGTGCATTTGAATTTCGAGCTTGTTTGTTTTGATATCGAGCTAGCTCTGAGATCGAATATTCGACTACAATTTTATTGCACATGCAGTGTGAATTTTTCGAGCTGGGGGGTTTTGAATATCGAGCCAGCTTTGAGATCGAAATGCGAGAAGATTGGACATGAGTATTTGAATTTCGAGCTGGGTATGTTTTGGAGATCGAGCCAGCTCTGAGATCGATATTCGACTACAATATTGCAAATGCAGTGCGAATTTCGAGCTGGGGGCTTTTGAATATCGAGCCAGCTCTGAGATCGATATTCAAGAAGATTGGAGATGTCTATTTGAATTTCGAGCTGGCTTGTTTTGAATATCGAGCCAGCTCTTGAGATCGATATCGCGCAGATTGTGATGTGCATTTGAATTTCGAGCAGGGGGGTTTTGAATATCGAGGCCAGCTCTGAGATCGAATTTATTTTCGCGCAGATTGGAGGATGTGCGTTTGAATTCGAGCTTTTGAACGTTTTGATCGAGCCAGCTCTTGAGATCGATATTCGCGCCGCTTGATTGAGATGTGCATTTGAATTTCGAGCTGGGTTATTTTGAATATCGAGCTAGCTCTGAGATCGATATTCGCGCCGATTGAGATCTGCATTTGAATTTCGAGCTGGATTGTTTTGAATATCGAGCCAGGCAGCTCAGATCGATATTCGCGCAGATTGAGATGTGCATTTTGAATTTCGAGCTGGGTTGTTTTGAATATCGAGCCAGCTCTGAGATCGATATTCGAGCAGATTGGAGATGTGTATTTCAATTTCGAGCTGGGATGTTTTGAATATCGATCCAGCTCTGAGATCGATATTCGACAACAATTATTGCAAATGCAGTGCGGAATTTCGAGCTGGGGGATTTTTGAATAATCCGAGGCCCCTCTGAGATCGATTATTCGAAAGATTGGACATTGCTTATTTGATTTCGAGGCTGGGTTGTTTTGAATATCGAGCCACTCAGAGATCGATATTCGGACGGATTGGAGATATGTATTTGAATTTCGAGCTAGGGTAATGAATTATTGGAGATCGAGCCAGCTCAGAGATCGATATCGACTACAATATTGCAAAGCAGTACGAATTTTCGAGCTGGGGGGAGGATTTTGAAAATATCGAGCCAGCACTTAGAATCGATAATTCAAGAAGAATTGGATCATGTCTATTTGAATTCGAGCTGGCTTGTTTTTGAATAATCGAGCGAGCCAGCTCTGAGATCGATAAATTCGCGCAGATTGATTATTTGCAATTGAATTTAACGAGCAGGGGTATTATTTTGAATATCGAGCCAGCTCAGAGATCGATATTCGCGCAGAATTGGGAGAATGATGACGTGATTTGAATAAATTTCTGAAGCTGGGACGTTTTGAATAGTCGAGCCAGCTTCAGAGATCGATAATTCGCGGCCTGAATTTGAAGATGTGCATTTGAATTTCGAGGCTGGGGTTTTATTTATTTTTGAATATCGAGCTAGCTCCTGAGATACGATAAATTCGCGGCCGATTGAGATCTTGGCATAATTGAATTTCCGAGCTGGATATTGTTTTTGAATATCGAGCCAGCTCTGAGAATCGATATTCGCGCAGATTGAGAAATGTGCTTATTTGAATTAATTTCGAGCTGGGATTGTCTTTTTGAAAATAATCGAAGCCAGCACTGAGATCGATATTTCGAGCAGATTGGTAGATGTGTATTTCAATTTTCGAGCTGGGATGGTTTGAAATATCGAGCCAGCTCAGAGATTCGATATTCGGACAACAATATTGCAAATGCAGTTGCGGATTTCGAGCTGCGGGGGTTTTTGAATATCGAGCCAGCTCTGAGAATCGATATTCGAGAAGATTGGACATGGCTTTTTTGAATTTGAATTTCGAGCTGGGATTGTTTTGAATATCGAGCCAGCTCTGAGATCGATATTCGCAACCTGGATTGGAGATTATGAATATTTGAATTTCGAAGCTGGGAATGTTTTTGAAACAAAAAATTTGGGGGGGGGGTGGGGGGGGTGTCTAGGCCAGCACCGAGATCGAAATTCGAGAAAAGGATTGGACATTGCGTATTTGCAATTTTCGAGCTGGGAAATGTTTTGAATAATCGAGCCAGGCTCTGAGATCGATAATTCGAACAAGCAATAATTGCAAATGGCAAGTGTGAATTTCGGAAGGCTGGGGGTTTTGAATCATCGAGCCAGCTCAAAGATTCGAAATTCGAGAAGATTGGGACATGAGTATTGAATTTCGAGCTGGGTATGTTTTGGATTTTGGATCGAAGAACGAGCCAGCTCTGAGATCGAATATTCGACTACAATATTGCAAATGCAGTGCGAATTTCGAGATTGGGGCTTTTGAATAATAAAAGCCATTTTTTTTCCTCTGAGGAATCGATATTCCAAGAAGGATTGGAGATTGTCTATTTGAATTTCGAGCTGGGGCTTAGTTTTGAATATCGAGCCAGCTCAGGAGAATCGAGATTCGCGCAGATTGTTATTTTGTGCATTTGAATGTTTTCCGAGGGCTGGGGGTTTTTTTGAATTAATCGAGCCAGCTCTGAGATCGATATTCGCACAGATTGGAAGATGTTCCTAATTTGAATTTCGAGCTGGCTTGTTTTGAATATTCGAGCCACGCCTGAGATCGATATTCGCGCAGAGATTGTGATGTGCATTTGAATTTTCGAGCTGGAGGGGTTTTTCGGAATATCGGGACAGCTCTTGGAGATCGATATTATCGCGCAGATTGGAGGAAATGTGCGAGTTTGAATTTCGAGCTGGGACGTTTTGAATATCGAGCCAGCTCTGAGATCGATAATTAGCACCGATTGAGATTGTTTGCATTTGAATTTCGAGCTGGGTTGTTTTGAATATCGAAGCCTAGCTCTGAGATCGATATTCGCGCCCGATTGAGATGTGCAATTTGGAATTTCGAGCTGGTTTGTTTTGAATATCCGAGCTAGCTCTGAGATCGATATTCGGACTACAATATTGGCAAACTTGCAGTGTCGGAATTTCGAGCTGGGGGGTTTTGAATATCGAGCCAGCTTTGAGAATCGAAATGCGAGAAGATTGGGACAATGATTATTTGAATTTAGAGCTGGGTATGTTTTGGATATCGAGCCAGCTCTGAGGATCGATATTTTCGAACTACAAATATTGCACAAATGCAGTGCGAATTTCGAGCTGAGGGGGGGCTTTTGAATATCGAAGCCAGCTCCTGAGATCGATATTTCAAGTAGATTGGAGATGTTTATTTGATTTCGAGCTGGCTTGTTTTCGAATATCGAGCCAGCTTCTTGAGATCGATATCGCGCAGATTGTGATGTGCATTTGTAATTTCGAGCCTGGGGGTTTTTTGAATAATCGAGACAGCTTCAGAGATCGATATTCGCGCAGATTGGAGATGTGCGTTTGAATTTCGAGCTGGCACGTTTTTTGAATACTCGAGCCAGCTCTGAGATCGATTATTCGCACCGATTGAGAATGTGCTAATTGAATTTCGAGCTGGGTTTGTTTTGAATAATCGAAGCTAGCTTCTGAGAATCGATATTCGCCGCCGATTAGAAGTGTGCAATTTGGGAATTTAATTCGAGCTTGTTTGTTTTGTCTCTAACTAAATCGGGGGGAGCTAGCTCTGAGATCGATAGGTTGACGATTACATCAATATTTGCAAATTGCAGGGTGAAGAATTTTACGAGCTGGGGGGTTTTGAATATCGAGCCAGCTTTGAGGATCGAAATGCGAGAAGATTGGACATGAGTATTTAGAATTTCGAGCTGGGTATGTTTTGGAGATCGGAGCCCAGCTCAGAGATCGATATTACGAACTACAATAATTGCAAATGCCAGTGCGAATTTCGAGGCTGGGGGCTTATTTGAATATCGGAGCCAGCTCTGAGGATCGATATTTCAAGAAGAATTGGAGATGTCTATTTGGGAATTTCGAGCTGGCGTTGTTTTTGAATATCGAGCCAGCTCTTGAGATCGATATTGCGCGCAGATTGTGATGTGCAATTTGAAATTTAGAGCTGGGGGTTTTGGTAAATTATCGAGCCCAGCTCTGAGATCGATATTCGCGCAGAATTGGAGATGTGCGTTTTGAATATTTCGAGCAGGGACGTTTTGAATATCGAGCCAGCTCTGAGAATCGATAATTCCGCGGCCGATTGAGATGTGCAATTTATGAATTTCGAGCTGGGTTATTTTGCATAATCGAGCTAGCTCCTTGAGATCGATAATTCGCGCCGATTGAGAATCTGCATTTGAATTTCGAGCTGGATTGTTTTCGAATATCGAGCCAGCTCTGAGGATCGATATTCGCGCAGATTGAGATGTGGCATTTTGAATTTCGAGCTGGGTTGTTTTGAAATATCGAGTCCAGCTCTGAGATCGATTATTCGAGCAGATTGGAGATGTGGGTATTTCAATTTCGAGGCTGGGATGTTTTTGAATAGCGAGCCAGCTTCTGAGATTCGATATTCGAACAATCAATTATTGCCAAAATGCAGTGCGGGATTTCGAGCTGGGGGTTTTTGAATATCGAGCCAGCTCTGAGATCGACTTTCAAACAGAAGATTGGGACATTGCTTATTTTTGAATTTCGAGGCCCTGGGTTGTTTTGCGAAATATCGAAGCCAGCTCTGAGAATCGATAATTCGCACGGATTGGAGATATTGTATTTGAATTTCGAGCTGGAATGTTTTGAATGTCTAGCCCAGCTCCGAGGATCGAAAATTCCGAGAAGATTGGACCATGCGTATTTAGAAATTTCGAGCTGGGATGTTTTGAATATCGAGCCAGCCTCTGAGATCGATATTCGACTACAAATATTGCAAATGGCAGTTGTGAATTTCGAGCTGGGGGTTTTGAATATTCGACAGTCCAGCTCAAAGATCGAAAATTCGATGGAAGATTGGGACATGACTATTTGAAATTTCGAGCTGGGTAATTGTTTTTGGATATCGAGCCAGCTCTGAGATATATCTCGATATTCGACTACAATATTGCAAATGCCAGTGCGAATTTCGAGCTGGGTTGGGGGCTTTTGAAATATAAAGCCAACTCTGAGATTTTTTTTTTTTTTTTTTCTTTTTTTTTTCGATTTTTTTGTTATTCAGAAGAATTGGGAGATGTCTATTTGAATTTCGAAGCTGGCTTGTTTTGAATATCGCGCCAGCCTGCTTGAGATCGATTATTCGCGCAGATTGTTATGTGGCATTTGAATTTCGACTGCTGGGGGTTTTTGAATATCGAGCCAGCTTCCGAGATCGATATTCGCACAGATTGGAGATGTTCAATTTGGAAATTTCGCACTGGATTGTTTTTTTGAATATCGAGCCAGCTCTGAGATCGATATTCGCAGCAGATTGTTGATGTGCATTTGAATTTCGAGCCTGGGAGGTTTTTTTGAATATCGGGGACAGCTCTGAGATCGATATTCCGCGCAGGATTGGAGATGGTTGCGTTTGAATTTCGAGGCTGGGACGTTTTGAATATCGAGCCAGCTCTGAGATCGATAATTCGCACCGATTTGAGATGTGCCATTTTGAATTTCGAGCTGGGGTTGTTTTGTAATATCGGGAGCTAGCTCTGAGATCGATATTCGCGCCGATTGAGATGTGCATTTGAATTTCGAGCTGCGGTTTGTTTTTGAATATCGAGCTAGCTCTGAGATCGAATATTACGACTACAATATTTGGCAAATGCCAGTGTGAATTTCGAGCTGGGGGGTTTTGAATATCGAGCCTAGCTTTGAGAATCGAAATGCGAGAAGATTGGACATGAGGTATTTGAAATTTCGAGCAGGTATTTGTTTTTGGATATCGACCGCGCCAGCTCTTGAGATCGATATTCGACTACAATATTTGCAAATGCAGTGCGAATTTCGAGGCTGGGGCTTTGGAATAATCGAGCCAGCCTTGAAGACGATATTCAAGTAGAATTTTTTTTTTTGGAGGAACGATGTTTATCTTTTGAATTTTTCGAGCTGGCTTGTTTTGAATATCGAGCCAGCTCTTGAAGATTCGATATTCGCGCAGATTGTGATGTTTGCATTTGAATTTTCGAGCTGGGGGTTTTTGAAATATCGAGACCAGCTTCGAGATCGATATTCGCGCAGATTGGAGATTGTGCGTTTTGAATTTCCGAGCTGGAAACGTTTTGAATTATCGAGGCCAGCTCTGAGATCTGATTATTCCCGCCCACCGGGATTTGAGAATGTGCATTTGAATTTTCGAGCTGGGTTGTTTTGAATATCGAGCTAGCTCTGAGGAATCGATTATTCGCGCCGATTGAGAATGTGCAATTTGAATTTCGAGCTGGGTTTTGTTTTTGAATATCGAGCTTAGCACTGAGATCGATATTTCGAACTAACAATATTGCAAATTGCAGTGTGAATTTCGAGCTGGGGGGTTTTGAATATCGAGCCAGCTTTGAGATCGAAATGCGAGTAAGAGTTGGACATGAGTATTTTGAATTTTCGAGCTTGGTATGTTTTGGAGGATCGAGCCAGCTCTGAGTATCGATATTCGACTACAATAATTGCAAATTGCAGTGCTGAAATTTCGAAGCTGGGGGTTTCTTTTGAATATCGAGCCAGCTCTGAGAATCGATATTCAAGAAGATTGGAGATGTCCTATTTGAATTTCGAGCTGGCTTGTTTTGAATATCGAGCCAGCCTCTGAGAATCGATATTCGCGCAGAATTGTTGGGATGTGCATTTGAATTTCGAGCTGGGGGTTTTTGAATATCGAAGCCAGCTCTGAGATCGATATTCGCGCAATTGGATTGGGCAAGTGCATTTGAATTTCGAGCTGGGACGTTTTGAATATCGAGCCAGCTCTGAGATCGATATTCGCGCAAATTGGAGATGTGTATTTGAATTTCGAGCTGGGTTGTTTTGAATATCGAGCCAGCTCTGAGATCGATATTCACGCAGATTAAGATGTGCATTTGAATTTCGAGCTGGATTGTTTTGAATATCGAGCCAGCTCTGAGATCGATATTCGCCAAAAGGTGAGATGTGCATGTCAGCAGGGTTGAATCAAATTTGAAAAGCACCTTACACTTCTACAAGTGACAAGGCAGCTGTATACCCACTATGAGTAATCAAGTCAATATATATTATCGTTTAAACATTTTACTAGTTACAATAATTAACAACAGATTAACAGACAAGGTTAACATTAAATGCCCCTCCATTATTGTGGTAGGGCATAACATAAACGTAGAAAA